>SKCR01033194.1:0-84482 GCA_019454045.1 Zanthoxylum bungeanum
TCACTCATCAATCATACAGGTCGAGGTCACTACATACGTATAATCCTTCCATCATAGGTATCCGGATCCCAGAGATTATATATAAACGTCAATCTTTTTAGGTATAATCTCGTCGATGATCTATTAGGAATCTCTTAAATAACACTTAGAACTGATTTATACAGTGTACCACGGGCCCATAGATTTAACAGATTGCTAATTCCATAATGGATATATATGCTCTGTACACAGAACTGACGGATCCTACCTTGATACGCACAAGATATCATGAGGATCAGTCCACACCCAACGATTAGACGGAGGTCTGATCTAAATAGCTCGGTGACGTGACTGCCATCAAAGTATGGAGGATACCTCATACATCCACAGTGGTATCTCAAGTTGAAGGATCATTATGCTCACTCAACTCGAGAAGATTCTTATTGACGTTGGTGTACCATCTATTAAGAATCTTTAGTGAGTCGTTTAGTGTTTATTCGATATAAATACCTACATGTCTATATGAGTCTCTCGAGACTCATGGTTCACTGAGAAACCATTAGAATCCAACATTCTAATATACGACACATACCGGTCTCAGCGGGTTTCCTTACTGACCAAGTAATTGTAAACCACTATGAGCAGTGTGACTCATGAGACCACATACATCAGAATGTATTAGTTCCAATAAGTCAGTGGCTCGGTGTCCTATACCCGAAAATGGGGCTTTGGTCATTTTACCCCAAATGCATGATTCACAAGTTGGATAAGGTTAAATGGTAAGATCAGGTATCCAACCATTCCTAACCAACTGGGTTAGTCGTTTCACGCCTATATAACCCAACCTAATATGCCACAGTTCAGTATAATTTATATCAGATACTTTACGTTTATTAATACCAGCATTAAAGATATCTTGTGAGGTATGCAAAATATAATGACCACGCTCATTTGGACAAACAAGGATCTGAACATTATATCTATCATATAAATATAAAGAACGATTCTTAATATTTACATTATAGCCTTCAGTATCTAATACAAAAAGTGGTACAAAAAAGTTGTCATGCAACAAAAGGCTCACACTGGGCTGGGGAATCTTGCATAAGCCCACAGCAACTGCATCCAAAGAGTCACCACTCCCGAGTCGCAATTGCATCTCCCTAGATTTTAGTCGTCTACTTTCCTTCAGCACCTGCAACGAATTGCAAATGTGAATTGGACAAGCAGAATCTAAAATCCAACTGGACGACATAGCTTCACAAGCTAAAGAGATATCAATAATGGGAAAAATAAAAGTACCTGACGTAGATGCTCTTTCCTTTCTAATCTGGGCCAGGTAATCCGAACAGTTCCTCTTCTAATGGCTGATCTTGGTGCAGTGGTGGCATTTATCTTCGGCAGCTCTCTTGGGTTTAGCTAACTTACCCTGTGGTGGAAGATTTGTAACCTTTTTTTCTTCTATTTTCTTCTTCTTCCCTTTCTGTTTAGATTGTGAGGAAGCAGAAAGAGCAGTGGGTTTAGAAGGGCGAGTCGGTACTCCCTTCCTCAATTCTTCCTCCGTAGTTTGCAGCATCTTATGCAGCTCCTGGTAAGAATAGCTAATCATGTTCATATTGAAATACATCACAAATTGGCGATATGACGCTGGTAGAGATCCAAGTATGACACTTCGTCCTAAAGTGTTAATGAGAGGGAAATTATAGCGCCTCAACTGTTTGATCAAATCAATCAGATGAAGCACGTGAGGGTTCACAGTCTGTCCCTCTTCCAGTTTTGCATGGAACAGTTCCATAGTAATTTTATAAACCGAGACCTGTTCTAGGTTCATAAAGAATTCTCGCAATCACGTCATCATAGTATACGTCGGGCAATCCAAAATATTGCCTCTTAAGCTCCGGTGCCAAGGAACTGAGAATATATGATTTGACTCTTTTATCACCATCTCTCCACTTTTGGAGAGTCTCATGTTCCTCTGGTCTAGCATCAGGTGTTATGGCCAGTGGCAACAGACCTTCCAACACATATTCTATTTTCTCAGACCCAAGAATGATTCTCAGATCCAAGTCCCAATCTGCAAACTTTTCAGCGCCTTAAGCTTGTTCATATCAAGTATACGATCAAAAGGATTTGAAGCATGTGCCGCCATCGCAAATCTATCATATAGATAGCGAAAAACGGTTAGCAGACATAATAGTTTCATATAATATAAATCAAAAAAAGCATAAATAGATCATGGATTTTTAATCTAAAAATGCCCCTCCAACTATTACATGTAATACTGTAATCCCCAAACAGAATGCAAACAAATAATTAATCAAATTAAATTAAATAGCGAAAAGTGGATCCCATGAATATATTTCAGCTCACAACTTTGGCACGATCTCACCTACGTATATTTATTAGGTAGACAACTCATTGTCTATTACTCAATAGTGGCTCCTGGGTTTCGGTCCTTGTCGTTTCTCGTTGTTACAGTTTTGGCACGTTCACAAAGAGGCGTACCAAGGTTAAACTTATCAATGATAAATTCAAGATACTTGCGTAGTCCTGACAGCTTGGGCACGTTCAGGATTTCCGCTTTCGCTTGAACTTATCTAGTATCACATATACATCTGGTATGGATAAATTTCTATCAACTACACCCTCACTGCTTTGGCACGATCTCGGATTCAGCCATAGAATAGATATCCACAAACCGTATTGACAAGACGGACCAAGAAATATGCATCCAATACATATTACTTTTAAAACCATATTAATTAGAGATTTTCCGCAAAGATGATACATATTAATTTAATCAAATTAATTAAAGACAAGCATGTACAAAGTAAGAACATAATTAAAGAAGAAAAATAAAGGCATATACATATCATGTGTCCAGGTTTAGACCTGCTCTGATACCATTTTTGTTGGGGTTTTGGATAGTAATTCGGGTAAACGCAGCGGAACACGGAAAATCAAAATTTTTCGATTTCAATAATTTTTCTCGGGTACTCAAAAACTGAAATTTTAACCCAAAAATCAGATTTTTCAGTAATTACCATTTTGCCTCAAAACTTTGTATTTTAATCATTTTAGTCCAAATTTGTCAAATGCAATTCTAATTGATTCCAAATCAATTACAAAATGATTTATTCATGTCTTATACATGAAAATATAATTTGGAACTCAAGAAAACAATTTTTCCATTATTGCCGAATGGTCCCTCAATTTTCAAGAATTTATAATTTAGTCCTTTTTGTTCAAAACATGTCAAGATCAAATCCAAAAATTCCCAAATTTAATATACATCAAATCTCATCACATATATGAAAAGCCCCAAATTTGGTGAAGGTTAAAAACCCTAATTTTATAATTTCACAAATTAATAAAATTAACACCAAATTAATCAAATTCAAGACTTTAATTCAATTCTTACAACACCAATCAAGCCTCACCATCATGAAATAGCTCAAGAATAATTCCAGGTCAATCATGAGTGGCTAAGTAACTCTAGAATGGCAACTAGCCATCAAAATGGCAAAAAGAAAGCTTAAAGAACAATTATAAGCATTCTAATTCAAATTACATGCTTCCATCTTCAATCCAAGTTCTCAATCATCGAATAACATCCATAAAAGAGTAGAGAAAAAACTAAGCTATACATGTTGAGGCTTAGTAAGATAGAAATATTTTTCATGAAGGAAAAAGTAAGGAAAACTTACCAAAATCCTTGATTTTCAAGCTTTTATCTTTCTTTTTCCTCATTTTCTCTCTTTCTCTTTCGTATTTGATTTTTTAGGGTTCACGAATTGTGAAACAAAAAGAAAAAACATGGCTTAAATAATTTCCTCAAAAAGTCGAGAATATAGAAAAAATTATGGCGATATATTTTTTTCATTTTGTTTCAATAATTGGAAAAAGATTAAATGAATATTTGTGGTTATAAAACATTAATCAAATTAATATTTATCACAAAATATCCAATAAAAGTAGGCCATATAAAACCAATCAAAATTGGCTACTTTATCCAATTAAAACATGCCATTTAGTTTACTTTAAAAAGTAAATAAGATATTAAATATTTAATTAATTCAATTATTCAACATTTGAATAATTAAATAATTAAATACAAATATCTCAAATATATGTATTATATTTACATTTAATAATCAAAATACATATATTAATAACAAATGTCAAATATCACAATTCGACATTTAATAAATGGCCAAAAGATCTCAAAATTATGTATTTTTGTTTAACCGTTAAACGACTTATAAATAATCAGTATTATTTATAAAAGTTTCCCTAGTGCCCTACGAGTATATCTCATTAGTGAGACTCTCTAGGTTCAGGCATATCCGTCACAAAATCCAATTTCGTGTCCATAATCTACCCACTTTTAAATTATGGCGAACACAGATAAAATCTCTAAACCATACTGGTCGAGGTCACTGCATACGTATAATCTTTCCATCACAGGTATCCGGATTATCCCAGAGATATAGATATAAACGTCAAATCTCTTTAGGTATAATCCTGTCTACGATTCTATTAACAATCTCTTAAATAACACTTAGAACTGATTTCTATAGTGTACCATGGGCCCATGGATTTAACAGATTGCTAATTCCATAATGGATATCTATGCTCTATACACAGAACTGACGGATCCTATCTTGATACGCACAAGATATCATGAGGATCAGTCCACACCCAACGAACAGACGGAGGTCTGATATAAATAGATCGGTGACGTGACTGCCATCAAAGTGTGGAGGATACCTCATACATCCACAGTGGTAGCTCAAGTTGAAGGATCACTATGCTCACTCAACCCGAGAAGATTCTTATTGACGTTGGTGTACCATCTATTAAGAATCTTCAGTGATTTGTTCAGTGTTTATCCGATATAAACACCTACGTATCTATATGAGTTTCCCGAGACTCATGGTTCATTGAGAAACCATTAGAATCCAACTTTATAATATACGGCACGTACCAGTCTCAACGGGTTTACTTACTGACCAAGTAATTGTAAACCTTGATCAGAAACAGTTAAAGAATGATACAAGAGTATTTACAAGGAAATACATAAGAAATTGGCGCTCAGAGCACCAACCCTAACATTATCAACATGCATGGTAACATACAGACA
The DNA here is from genome assembly GCA_019454045.1 of Zanthoxylum bungeanum. NCBI lineage: Eukaryota > Viridiplantae > Streptophyta > Magnoliopsida > Sapindales > Rutaceae > Zanthoxylum > Zanthoxylum bungeanum. The sequence continues at coordinate 5,123 of SKCR01033194.1, forward strand.
TGGGTCGTAAGCGAAAAGTTTGTAATATTCAGTTCTCTAGTTTATTGGAGGAAAAAATGATGGAAATAAAAAAAAATGTATATATAAATAATTAACCATGCTTTTACTTACTAACCGAACATCTTACCTCAGTAAGCAGTGACTGTTCGCGTCAAACAGTAAAGCCAGACTTAATAATAATAAAGTTTCTACTTAGTAACCGGACGTCTTGTCTTAGTAAGCAGTTATTGTTCGCGTCAAACGGTAGAACTTTTAACATCTGAAATCCTAGTAATTAAGTCCATATGGGTGTCTTAACACCTAGTGCCCTAAAGCCAAATGGTTTTGGAGTCACAGGCCCAAAGCTCACTATAAGGATTAAAAATGTTATTATTAAAAAAAAAAATCATTTCCAAAAAGGTGTGAATTCTGATATAACTTTACGACAAAAATATTACTCTCTTTTCAAATACACTCATGAATATTATGGGCATAATGAATTGATTAATACCTTGTTAGTTGTGTATATGGAGAATGGTAAAAATAATCAGAGAATTTACTTATTTGGTAATTTAGAAAGAAAGAAAACAACTATAAACTTGGATAAGAATTTCACTTGGATAAGAATTTCACTTGTTTAGTCACTAACTTGTTTTTTGAGTTTGATTGTATATTTGATTTACGTTTGTGGGTATCGTCGTTGTAAGCTCTCACGAGACTACAACTCATCCATTAGGGACACCTAGGGTTTAAAGGCTTGTTGCATACGATAAATGTAACCGTGATCCTACGAAAGTGGCTTAGTTTAATTTTATTTTAAACTTTTTTATTGCATTTTATTTTGTTCTTTTGCTCGAGGACTAGAAAAATGTTAGGTTTGATGGTGTGATGAGCGGAAAATATATCAATATTTACCACCCTTTTTACTTAATATTTTGTATAGTTTCTCGGTTATTGTGAATATTTTGATGTGTTTTGTGTTATTTTATAGATAAATAAAATATCATGACTCACTGGAATCAAATCGGTGCTAAAAAGGCGAAAAACGAATGAAAAATGGCAAAATGAGAAATTTATTGTTCACCCGTCGCGACGCGCAAGCCCTTTTCGTCGTGACACGCCTTAATTATTCAACTGCCGACACGCATCATCACTGCATCATCACGTGTGTCATCATCACGTCATCATGACGTCAGCATCGCGATGCCGAAACCTCAACACGTCGCGACACCGAGCTAATAGTTCAGTCTGCCGACAGCCACCAATTCATGTAGCACGCGTCGCGACGCACAAGCTCTACTCGTCGCGACGCGCACCAATTTTGGAGCCTATAAATAGAGGCTGATTTCATTTGAGTTCTTCGTACTTTCTTCTGGGGAATTTCCTTCGAATACAAAGAAGAGAGTATCTTGTTTGTTTAATTTCAGTTTTCTTGTATTTAATTTTTATTTTAAGTAATAAATCTTTCTTTGTTTCTACTTAAAAGTATGAGTAGGTAATTTCTTTCTGCTGAGGTGAAGGTGAAACTTTTATTATTATAATTTAGATTAATCTCCCTTATTTTATAATATATAAATTATCTTAAAACCTGACTTAATTGGATACAGCCTTATTGATCGGTTGGACTTAATTAAATTAATTTTAACCTGGCTTAATTGGATATCGCCTTTATGGTCGGTTGGAATTAATTAAAATCTGACTTAATCAGGATTCCGCCTATATGGTCGGTTGGTAATATAACACAAATTTATATATTATAATAAGGGATATTTCTATATTTGAAATAATAAAAGTGGATCCACAAACCCCCAATATTTTATTTCATTGGTGTAATTTTTACTTTTTTAGTTTTCAAATTTGTTTTATAATGTTTTATTTATTTTTGTCTTTAATAGTCCTAGATATGTGTTGTAACTAAATACATTGTCTATGGTTGTGATGAAAACCCATATCAATGATTTCATAAGTTGACTTTTCTTATGTCTTGTGTAATGTATTGGTTTATTTATTGAGTCTAGTTCTTAATGTTTCTTGTTAATTGGCCACTAATAAGATTGATTAGGTAAACATAAAATGAACTTGGAAAAAGATTTTAGGTTTAGCCGTAGACTCAATAGCTCACGATCTCATACTCACCGTAGAGATTCCTTCCAGGATGGGAATATACCTGTCGGGCGTGGGTAGCCATAATTGGAACTTAAACTTAATGAATTCAGAGTTTCTTAATTAACATAAGAATACAGTTAATTGGGTTACTTTGGGTGGTTACATCTGACCATCGGAAGAGGCTTTTGCATAACTTCGTCTTCCAGGTTAATAAATAACATATTACACAAGCATAAGGTAATCAACTCATCTTTAGAAAGATATGGTAGGATTCACAACCCTGGATATTTTCATATCATTGTTTAAAACTTAAAATCTACCTTTGTTTTGTTTTGTTCACTTGTTTTAGATAAAAATCACATTCCTACCAACAATCAAATCAATTAGATACTCGTAGACATTTAGCTTCATAAATTGATAGCATAGGTATTAAGTCCTCGTGGGATCGATATATTTTATACTAGTTGAGTGATACGTGTGCTTGCGTTATGTGTGTGTTTACCACCGATCAGTTCCTTTTTACGCTAATGCTCAATCTTGAACAAGTCTAGAATCCAAAATCTACCCACCTCAGAACGGGTTCCACGGCTGCAAGCTTCAATGCTCCTTTTGAGGATCCATGTTGGGTTCAAAATCCGGATCTAGCATCTCTGCTTCTGACCCATTAATCGGTCATCTCTTCTATTATACCTTATTGGACTGTAGAAATCGACCCGAACTATTTTTGATCGGTCCATTCTTTGACTTCCCTGCTTGAAGAAGCTCATCTTGCCCTCGGGGCTGATTGTAAGCTCTTGACGTGCTACAATCCCGGAAGGGAATGACTTTCCAATGCCTGCAAAACAAAATATAAACCATGATGGAAAGCCATCATTGGGCTATCAATCATAAATGGGGCCTTGGCGTGACGTAACCCAACCCCGGGTTGAGCTGAAAAATAAACGCATTGAGGAAAAGATCGATCCCAAGCCATCTAAGTTACTAGACCATAAGAGAATGATCCCTCCTTGCACCACCACACGGTAGTAGGGCCTCAGCGGGACATAACTCAGCCCAGAGCCGATACAATTACTCTGCCACAAGGGAATGTTCCCTCATTGTGCCATCAACACCTGGCAATGAGAGAGAAATTCTAGCCCTATGCCAATGAATATAATAAGGCTTCAGTGGGATGTAACACGACCTCGAGCCAGTGTAGTAACTTGGCTACAAGGGAATGTTCCCTCTTTGTGCAATCAACATTTCACCATAGGGAGAAATTCCAGCCTCATGCCAACGAATACAATAAGGCCTATTTGGACGTAACCCGACCCCGAGCCAGTGCGCAGTAACTTGGCCACAAGAGAATGTTCCCTCTTTATGTCATCAACACTTGGCCATGAGGGAGAAATTTCAGTCTCATGCCAATGAATATAATAAGGGCTCGGTGGGACGTAACTCGAACCCGAGCCAGTGCAGTAACTTGCCACTGAGACCCCCAAGCCCTCCACGTGCTATGCACCTCCAACCCTGGACGGTAAATGCTGTATGAGAATTATCCCTCCCCATGCTATGCAAACCCCTAGGCTGCAAACGCCATAGAGGCTCGTGAGCCTCCCCGTGGTGTGTGAAGTGCATGAAAATGTACTTTGAAACATAACTTATCTAGGCTTATTGTTAAGTATTTAGTTATATATTTTATGTTTTGTCACATAATTTTGATTGTTATATTAATTTAGAAATATTTATTATTTACGCTAATTTAGTGATTTTTGTTTGTAGGAATATTAATACATGGATCCGGGAATAAACACAAGTGTGTTTTGGGAATTTCTGGAAGACATAGGACGAGCAGGAGCATTGGCGCCGAGGCGCCAAGGTCTCATACAAAGACCAGAGAGAATGGCGCCACGGCGCCATTCAATGAACACATGGGCGCCGAGGCGCCATTCAAAGAAGAAAATGGGCGCCGAGGCGCCAGTGAAGAAAGCCAATTCACGTGGACATCAGAGAGAGAAACAAAAAGAAGCCAAAATGTTTACTTGAAGGAATTAAAAGAATAAGGAATTCAGCCACCATTGTTGACAAAGTCAAAGAGAAAAGAAAGATAAAATTCAAAGAAGTTGGCGTGGGCCCTAGATAAGAATTCAAGTTCAATTAAGTCAAGTTTCCAATATTTGATATTACAAAAGTGGCGTGAATTAGAATTGAAAAAGAAGACTTAAGTGGGCCCCAAGTTGCATTAGTCATTAGGTTTTAAATTGTCCTATTTAAAGAACATATGTGGGACGAAGAAAGGAGAGCTCCAGGCTGCGGAAGGCAGATGCGCATAATTGAAAAAATAGAGCAGAGCCGAGAGAGAAGAAATCAGAGCGAAGAAGTCGGGACACGGAGCCGTAATGATTCAGAACAATAATTCTCTCCAATCCCGGGTTATTTTTATTTCTTTTATGGGGAACTAATCCCCTAGGCAAAGTTAGGGATGAACTCTTGTGTTGGATTTTATTATTTATGTTTTTGATTCCTACGAACCTTTTTATCGTTTAATAAAATTAATGGTTATTATTTTCTATCATTTTTAATTTATTAATCCAGAAATTATATTTTGTCAAATCCCATATAGATCCAGTCATGCTTCTTCTATGTGTGGTTTGCGAATTTAATTGTGACTGGTAAAGTTGTTTTGCGTGTTGGTCCTGCTGCAGTATTGCCTGAGGGTATATTGTCGACGTTAGATAGCTCGTAACGATGGCTTTTGTGTGCTGTTAACATAGGAAAATAATCATTAATTACCTTAGATTTTGAATATGTGTAGAATTGAATATTTTCCGTTGTTGGTTTGGGATGTGAAACCTTCAATTGTGTAATAAAAGGAATCAATAACTAAATATAGGAGTTCGATGCAAGAGGGATTCCCGAAGCTTTGTCATATCTCTCTGCCATTATCTTTTAATATCTGTTCATTATTTTATTTATCTTAAAATTTAATTACCAATTTTTATCGTTTTATTTATTAAGTTACCGTTAACGTTCTTGTTGAGTGAATTAGTTTCATTGTAACCATCTCTCTGAGGAATCGACACCCCAGCTATACTGCGATAACCGCAAGTCATATCTGGGCGTAATCAAAATTTGGCGCCGTTGCCGGGGAGACGGTTTACAAGCAAAAAGACCAGGTTTGCTTAGTCAATAACGAAGAGGTAACTTCGTTCTATTTTTTTTTTTTATTAGCATTTTATTTTTTTTATTCATTTATTATCGTCCTATTTTTTTCTTTTAGTATTTTATTTTTATTTTATTTTAATTAGTTATTTATTTTATTTCATTTTATTTTTCTAGTCTTTTACTTTAGTTATTTTAGTTGTTTTATTTTGTTTTAGTTTTAGTTAGATTTTAAGTTTTAGTTATTCTTTTTATTATTTTTTTTTTATTTTATTCTCGTACTATTTGAGCTTCAATTACATGTCTAGACGTAGGGATAGATTTGGTAGATTTGCTAGGGACTGGAGAAGAAAGCTCAGACTCTGAGAACATTTGAAAATCCTTTTTACACCATCCGTGTCTAGCGCACATAACATGAGTGAATACGAGAGACCACCTAGGAGGACTCTTGAAGAGTACCGCCACCCAACTCGCACAGCTACACCTTCGTGCATCATGTTTCCTCCTAATGCACCACACATAGACTTTAGGCCTGGAATGATACAGTATCTTCCAACTTTTCACGGTTAGAGAGCGAAAATCCTTACGTGCATATTAGAGAGTTTGAAGAGTAGTAGCAACCTTCCATGACCAGTTTGGAACCACTGACACAATTAGACTTAAGTTCTTTCCCTTTGCCCTTAAGGATAGAGCTAAGAGCTGGTTGTATTCTTTGAGACCTAGGTCAATAGGATTGTGGGGCGAGATGACCCAGGCATTTTTCGATAAATACTTCCCACACCATAAGACAAATGCCCTGAAAAGAAAAATCTCCACCTTCTCCCAGAGAGACAGAAAGACCCTTTATCAAACTTGGGAGCGGTATAAGGAGTTGTTAGCTAGTTGTCCTCACCATGGATATGAGAGTTGAGTTGCGTTAGAGTGAGTATAGTAGTATACACTATGATGGATAAACCCTAGGGAACGCCAATTCGTTGAGACGATGTGCAATGGTAAGTTCATTCGAAAGGACCCCCTGATGAGGCGCTCGAATATTTAGATGACCTAGCTGAGAAATCTCACACTTGGACTGGACCTAATGCCGTAGATAATACTGATAGGACATACACTTCTTCTAGCAGAAGCCTACAACACTTTAGAGAAGAGGATAGCCTTAAGACACAAGTTGAGCTGTTAACTAGACAGATAAGAGCCTTAATAGCCAAGGACAGCAAGACAATGCATTCAGTAGCCCAGCTAGAATCCCAAGAGTGTCCCGTGTACAGTGAGATGAGGGGTACAAATGAGGAAAACTACAATACTTTAGGGATGTACCATAACCCTTATACACCATATCCAGATACCTATAATCCTAGTTGGCGGAACCATCTCAATCTTAGTTGGAGACATGAGTCTCATCAACCTATTCAATCACCACCACCTAGAGATTATAGTCCCCCCCAGTATCACATACATGAAGTTCTTAGGAATTCCTCTAGAGGATAATATGCAAGCATTTATGGAGGCCCAAAGGCCATTGTGGAGCCCAGAATAAAACAAATCAAAGGATTGAGTCGTTGATAGTTCAGGTAACTGAAGACCAAAAGGAAATTAAGAGTCAAACCTCTAAATTGACTAATGTCCTGAGTGTGCAAGAACAAGGAAAATATCATCCGAAACTCAACCTAATCCACTAGGTCAGCAAATGGCACAGGTTAATCATGAGGTATCCAATATAGGAGATGTTAATTCTATAATCACTAGGAGCAGTGTAAGAGGTAGGGATACAGAATACTTCCAACACTATAGGTGACCCTAAGGATAATAGTGTGAACATATCTCAGGAAGAACAAGTGCCACCTTTCCAAGTTAGAGTACCCTCTCCTCAAGAACTTAACAGTTTACATCTCGAGAAACAACACATGGTGAGGGTGAGTGTCATTTGTCATACATGCTAGAAACAGTCCTTCCAGAAACAACTTCTCCACATCCTGAATTAAATCATTTGAGCTAAAACTGATCCCAAAGAACGAAAAATGAGAAAAATGAGAGTTAATGCTCAATTAAAGATGATGCATGTGAGATTAAAAAGGCGATTGAGAAAAATTTTCCATACAAGGAGTCCAAGATTTCAACAATCTCCAGACCTAAGAGGACCCATGGATACATTGCCACAGCTAGAACACATTCCCTCGTGTGTCTTCATCAGTACGCTAGATGGAAACCACCATGACAAATTGAGTGCTTGCGTCTGGCTGAAGACGTTAAACTTAGCGCTAGCGGGGAGGCAACCCTTGCATCTGCATTTATTTTATTTTATTTTATTTAATTAGTTTTATATTATTGTGTGTGTAACTACATGTATTTTTCTTTTTGCATGAGTGTTTATACATGAGTCAGCACAACCTACACAACCACACAGGCAAAGTCTCGCCAGCAGGAACCTGATCAACTCCGCCCCTGGTAGTGTTGTTCCTTAATCTTTTTTCTTTACATTTATCTTACATTGAGGACAATGCAAGTTTTAAGTGTGGGGGTGTGATGCATGCGCATGAAAACCTGTCTTAAATACATTAAAAAAAAAAATTTGTTTTGTTTTGTTTGTCTTTAGTCCTTGATAGTTAAACATAGGTCCTATGATGATATTGTTTGCTTTAGGGTGAAATCTTAGAAACAATAAGTCCTTTAATGCACTTTTATCTGATGATTTGAGTAGTTTATCATGTTAGACTCGTAAGCACTTAATTATGGGTTTTTAGCAGTGGGAAGCCTGAGTAATTAGCAAGATGACTAGTTGAATAAATTGTATGTCGCTGAATGACCGTTTGCTTAGAGATCTATCCTGAATTGCTTGTGTTATGACGTATGGTATGAACGCAAATAAAAGAAAAAGTCTCTGAAGAAAGAAAGTAAACCACCTATAACCGATAAGCGTGAAGCTACCCATGGGCGAGTATTAGGACCACCATGAGGAGAATGCTACCTTAAAGGGTAGGTGTGTTGAAAAAAAATGGCAAAAGAGAAAGAAAAGAAAAATTCAAAAAGCAACAAGAGACAAGAAAGAGCAACACAAAAAAATCATACCATATTGAGCACACATAAAAAGCAACTACAGAGCTTAATTGAGATATCTATGTTGGTTAGACCCATCGACCCCGATTTTTAAACGAAATCATTGAGTTGGCTTACCTAGGAATAAAGCTGTGAACGAACCTTAGCACACACACACGTTGAGTCTAGCCTAGATGATTTATTCAAAAACTTAGATCGAGAGTTGCGTTGAGTACTTTGAAGTTCTATTGTTTCATTACTATGCATTCTTGAGGACAAACTTATGTGAAACTATTGGGACTATTTAATTTCTATTTTTATTTTGCATGATTGTATGTTTTGAATGACGTTTGTGGGTGTCGTCGCTGTAAGCCCTCACGAGACTATAACTCGTCCACTAGGGACACCTAGGGGTTTAAAGGCTTGTTGCATACGCTAAATGCAATCGTGATCCCTATGAAAGTGGCTTAGATAGTTTATTTATTTATTTAGTCTTTATTTTATTTTACGCTTGAATTGCTAGGGACCAGCAATAAGCTGGTTGGGGGTTGTGATAAGTGCATGAAAATGTACTTTGAAACATAACTTATCTAGGCTTATTGTTAAGTATTTAGTTATATATTTTATGTTTTGTCACATAATTTTGATTGTTATATTAATTTAGAAATATTTATTATTTACGCTAATTTAGTGATTTTTGTTGTAGGAATATTAATACATGGATCCGGAAATAAACACAAGTGTTTTGGGAATTTCTGGAAGACATAGGACGAGCAGGAGCATTGGCGCCGAGGCGCCAAGGTCTCATACAAAGACCATAGAGAATGGCGCCACGGCGCCATTCAATGAACACAATGGGCGCCGAGGCGCCATTCAAAGAAGAAAATGGGCGCCGAGGCGCCAGTGAAGAAAGCCAATTCACGTGGACATCAGAGAGAGAAACAAAAAGAAGCCAAAATTGTTTACTTGAAGGAATTAAAAGAATAAGGAATTCAGCCACCATTGTTGACAAAGTCAAAGAGAAAAGAAAGATAAAATTCAAAGAAGTTGGCGTGGGCCCTAGATAAGAATTCAAGTTCAATTAAGTCAAGTTTCCAATATTTGATATTACAAAAGTGGCGTGAATTAGAATTGAAAAAGAAGACTAAGTGGGCCCCAAGTTGCATTAGTCATTAGGTTTTAAATTGTCCTATTTAAAGAACATATGTTGGACGAAGAAAGGAGAGCTCCAGGCTGCGGAAGGCAGCTGCGCATAATTGAAAAAATAGAGCAGAGAGAGAGAGAGAAGAAATCAGAGCGAAGAAGTCGGGACACGGAGCCATAATGATTCAGAACAATAATTCTCTCCAATCCCGGGTTATTTTTATTTCTTTTATGGGGAACTAATCCCCTAGGCAAAGTTAGGGATGAACTCTTGTGTTGGATTTTATTATTTATGTTTTTGATTCCTACGAACCTTTTTATCGTTTAATAAAATTAATGGTTATTATTTTCTATCATCTTTTAATTTATTAATCCAGAAATTATATTTTGTCAAATCTCATATAGATCCAGTCATGCTTCTTCTATGTGTGGTTTGCGAATTTAATTGTGACTGGTAAAGTTGTTTTGCGTGTTGGTCTCCTGCTGCAGTATTGCCTGAGGGTATATTGTCGACGTTAGATAGCTCGTAACGATGGCTTTTGTGTGCTGTTAACATAGGGAAAATAATCATTAATTACCTTAGATTTTGAATATGTGTAGAATTGAATCTTTCCGATTGTTGGTTTGGGATGTGAAACCTTCAATTGTGTAATAAAAGGAATCAATAACTAAATATAGAAGTTCGATGCAAAGGGATTCCGAAGCTTTGTCATATCTCTCTGCCATTATCTTTTAATATCTGTTCATTATTTTATTTATCTTAAAATTTAATTACCAATTTTTATCGTTTTATTTATTAAGTTACCGTTAACGTTCTGATTGAGTGAATTAGTTTCATTGTAACCATCTCTCTGAGGAATCGACACCTCAGCTATACTGCGATAACCGCAAGTCATATTTGGGCGTAATCACCGTGCAATGTACATTCAACACTAGTGGCAAACACCGTGGGGGAATTATCCCTCCCCACGCTATGCAAACCCAGAGATATCATAATACCAGAGCCATTCACTATACATATGTGCTATGATTACCTTGAGGTACCAAACGCCACATCGACTTGCTCGTCGAGCATGCTATGGATACCTGAGGCGCCGAACTCCACGCATGTCTTTATGTTATACTCCTCAAAGATGCAAATTGGGTATTAACATTCCAGCCTTGGGGTTTGATAATGACACCGGAGATTAGCGGGCCAAAGCGGGGTGCATGCTTTTCCAATATGTTTTGCATCTCTTCATGTATCCTAATCCCAAGTATCTCGCAAGAATATTAAACTTGCCTTTCCCGCTCAAATAATAAACAAGCATAGATGAACAAGTTTTTATTTAAGAAAGGGAAAGTGTTATTCTTGTTTATCACAATTACGTTTATCACAAAATATCCATAAAATTATGCCAAATAAAACCAATCAAAATTGGCCATTTATCCAATTAAAACATGTCATTTAGTTTACTTTAAAAAGTAAATAAGATATTAAATATTTAATTAATTCAATTATTCAACATTTGAATAATTAAATAATTAATAAAAATATCTCAAATATATGAGTATAGTTACATTAAATAATCAAAACATATATTAATAATAAATATCAAATATCACAATTCGATATTTGATATTTGATAAATGGCTAAAAGATCTCAAAAGCATGTATTTTCATTTAAACGTTAAACGACTTATAAATAATCAGTATTATTTATAAAAGTTACCCTAGTGCCCTACGAGTATATCTCATTAGTGAGACTCTCTAGGTTCAGGCATATCCGTCACGAAATCCAATTTCGTGTCCATAATCTACCCACTTGTAAATTATGACAAACACAAATAAAATCTCTAAACCATATACTTAGAACTGATTTCTACAGTGTACCACGGGCCCATGGATTTAACAGATTGCTAATTCCATAATGGATACCTATGCTATGTACACAGAACTGACGAATCATATCTTGATACGCACATGATATCATGAGGATCAGTCCACACCCAACGAACAGGCGGAGGTCTGATCTAAATAGATCGGTGATGTGACTGCCATCAAAGTGTGGAGGATACCTCATACATCCACAGTGGTATCTCAAGTTGAAGGATCACTATGCTCACTCAACCCGAGAAGATTCTTATTGATGTTGGTGTACCATCTATTAAGAATCTTCAGTGAGTCGTTCAGTCTATATGAGTCTCCCGAGACTCATAGTTCATTGAGAAACCATTAGAATCCAACATTATAATAAACGACATGTACCGGTCTCATCGGGTTTACTTACTGACCAAGTAATTATAAACCTTGACCAGGAACAGTTAAAGAATGATACTGTTATGAAATTGTTCAATGTCAGTTGCGACGCTTTTGCTAATGTATCATAACCAATCACTCCATGGTCATTTACGTCTTTACCATATAATAAAAGAATTTATATTACAGAAACTGTTTATTTTATTCGTTAATAAAATATATACAAGAGTATTTACAGGGAAATACATAAGAAATTGGCACTCAGAGCACCAACCCTAACATTATCAACATGCATGGTAATATACAGACATGGGTCGTAAGCGAAAAGTTTGTAATATTATGTGCTCTAGTTTATTGGAGGAAGAAAGCGATTGAAATAAAAAAATGTATATATAAATAATTAACCATGTTTTTACTTAGTAACCAGACATTTTACCTCAGTAAGCAATGATTGTTCACGTCAAACAGTAAAACCTGACTTAATAATAATAAAGTTTCTACTTAGTAACCGGACGTCTTGTCTTAGTAAGCAGTGATTGTTCGCGTCAAACGGTATAACTTTTAACATCTGAAATCCGAGTAATTAAGTCAGTAGGGGTGTCTTAACACCTAATGCCCTAAATCCAAATTGTTTGGGAGTCACTGGCCCAAGCTCGCTACAAGGATTAAAAATGTTATTATTAAAAAAAAAATCATTGCCAAAAAGGTGTGAAATCTAATATAACTTTACGATAAAAATATTACTCTCTTTTCAAATACACTCATGAATATTGTGGGCACAATGTATTTATTAATACCTTGTTAGTTGTGTATATGGAGAATGGTAAAAATAATCGGAGAATACTTATTTGGTAATTTAGAAAGAAAGAAAACAACTATTAACTTGGATAAGAATTTCACTTGTTTAGTCACTAACTTGTTTTGTGAGTTTGATTGTACATTTGATTTACGTTTGTGGGTATCGTCGCAGTAAGCCCTAACGAGACTACAACTCGTCCACTATGGACATCTAGGGGTTTAAAGGCTTGATGCATACGCTAAATGCAACCATGATCCTACGAAAGTGGCTTAGTTTAATTTTATTTTAAAATATTTTATTACATTTTATTTTGTTATTTTGATCGAGGACTAGCAAAATGTTAGGTTTAAGGGTGTGATGAGCGGAAAATATATCAATAATTACCGTCCTTTTTACTTAATATTTTGTATAGTTTCTCGGGTATTGTGAATATTTTGATATGTTTTATGTTATTTTGTCGATAAAAAAATATCATGACTCACTGGAATCAAATCGACGCTAAAACGGTGAAAAATGAATGAAAAATGGCAAAATGTGAAATTTATTGTTCAAGCGTCGCGACTCGTAAACCCTTTTCATCACGACACGCCTTAATTATTTAGCTGCCGACACGCATCATCACTGTGTCATCACGTGCGTCATCATCGCGACATCATGACGCCAGCATCGCGACGCCAAACCCTTAACGCGTCGCTACGCCGAGCTAATAGTTCAGTCTGCCGACAGCCACCAATTCCTATAGCACGCGTCGCGATGCACAAGCTCTACTCGTCGTGACGTGCACCGATTTTGGAGCCTATAAATAGAGGCTGTTTTCATTTGAGTTCTTCATACTTTCTTCTGGGGAATTTCCTTCGAATACAAAGAAGAGAGTATCTTGTTTGTTAAATTCTCAGTTTTCTTGTATTTAATTTTTATTTTAAGTAATAAATCTTTCTTTGTTTTTACTTAAAAGTATGAGTAGGTAACTTCTTTCTACTGGGGTAAAGGTGAAACTTTTATTATTATAATTTTGATTAATCTCCCTTATTTTATAATATATAAATTATCTTAAAACCTGACTTAATTGGATACCGCCTTATTGGTCGGTTGGACTTAATTAAATTAATTTTAACCTGACTTAATTGGATACCGCCTACCGCCTTTATGGTCAGTTGGAATTAATTAAAATCTGACTTAATCAGGATACCGCCTATATGGTCGGTTGGTAATATAACACAAATTTATATATTATAATAAGGGATATTTCTAGATTTGATATAATAAAAGTGGATCCCCAAACCCCAATATTTTATTTCATTGGTGTAATTTTTACTTTTTTAGTTTTCAAATTTGTTTTATAATGTTTTATTTATTTTTGTCTTTAGTAGTCCTAGATATGTGTTGTAACTAAATATGTTGTCTATGGTTGTGATGAAAACCAATATCAATGATTTCATAAGTTGACTTTTCTAATGTCTTGTGTAATGTATTGGTTTATTTATTGAGTCTAGTTCTTAATGCTTCTTGTTAATTGGCCATTAATAAGATTGATTAGATAAACATAAAATGAACTTTGAAAAAGGATTTTAGGTTTAGCCGTAAACTCAATAGCTCACGATCTCATACTCACCGTAGAGATTTCCTTCCAGGATAGGAATATACCTGTCGAGCGTGGGTAGCCATAATTAGAACTTAAACTTAATGAATTCAGAGTTTCTTAATTAACATAGGAATATAGTTAATTGGGTTACCTTGGGTGTTTGCATCTGACCATCGGAAGAGGCTTTTGCATAACTTCGTGTTCCAGGTTAATAAACTGACATATTACACAAGCATAAGGTAATCAACTCATCTTTAGAAAGATATTGGTAGGATTCACAACCCTGGATGTTTTCATATCATTGTTTAAAACTTAAAATCTACCTTTGTTTTGTTTTGTTTACTTGTTTTAGATAAAAATCAATGCCCTACCAACAATCAAATCAATTAGATACTCGTAGACATTTAGCTTCATAAATTGATAGTATAGGTATTAAGTCCTCGTGGGATCGATATATTTTATACTACTTGAGTGATACGTGCACTTGCGTTATGTGTGTGTTTACCACCGATTAGTTCCTTTTTAAGAGCTAATGGTCAATCTTGAACAAGTCTAGAATCCAAAATCTACCCCCACCTCAGAATGGGTTCCACGGCTGCAACCTTCGGTGCTCCTTTTGAGGATCCATGTTGGGTTCACAATCCGGATCTAGCATCTCTGCTTCTGACCCATTAATCGGTCATCTGTTCTACTATACCTTCTTGGACTGAAGAAATCGACCCGAACTATTTCTGATCCGTCCATTCTTCGACTTCCCCGCTTGAAGAAGCTCATCTTGCCCTAACTCGGGGCTGATTGTAAGCTTTTGACGTGCTACAATCCCGAAAGGGAATGACTTTCCAATGCCTGCAAAATAAAATATAAACCATGATGGAAAGCCACCATCGGGCCATCAATCATAAATGGGGCCTTGGCGTGACGTAACCCAACCCCGAGCTGATCTGACAAATAGACGTATTGAGGAAAAGATCGATCCCAAGCCATCTAAGTTATTAGGCCATAAGAGAATGATCCATCCTTGCACCACCACACGGTAGTAGGGCCTCAGCGGGACGTAACTCAGCTCAGAGCTGATACAATTACTCTGCCACAATGGAATGTTCCTCATTGTGCCATCAACTTTTGGCAATGAGGGAGAAACTATAGCCCTATGCCAACGAATATAATAAGGCTTCGGTGAGATGTAACATGACCTCGAGCCAGTGTAGTAACTTGGCTACAAGGGAATGTTCCATCTTTGTGCCATCAACACTTCGCCATGGGGAGAAATTCCAGCCCCATGCCAACGAATACAATAAAGACTCGATGAGACGTAACCCAACCCCAAGCCAGTGGGCAGTAACTTGGCCACAATGGAATGTTCCCTTTTTATGCCATCAACACTTGGCCATGGGGGAGAAATTTCAGTCTCATGCCAACGAATATAATAAGGGCTCGGTGGGACATAACTCGAACCTGAGCCAATGCAGTAACTTGGCCACTTGATCACTTGAGTCAATGATTTTCCCTAAACCACTAAGTTGATTCACAATCATTGTGAACCTATAAGTCATTTGCTCAACCTCTTCAACGACTTCTAATTTGAAGCTATCCAATTCGCACATGAACCGATTGATCTTTGACTCTTTGACTTGGCTTGTGCCCTTATTGACCATTTCTAATGACTTCTATAATTCATACGCATTTCCAAATTCTGGAAGTTTTTTGATTTGACCTCGATCAATTACACAAAAGAGATGGTTTATAGCCTTTGCATTATTAGAGGCTTCCACGTAATCCTCACTTGTTCACTCGGATTGCGACTTAGGAATTTTCATACTATTGCTATCTCTCTTCATCGGCATTTTAGAACCCATAGCGACCATTTTGTATGAAGGAATATCCATGACAATGAGAAAATTTATCATTCTCATCTTTCAATAGTTATAGTCGGTTCCGGTGTAGAATGGTGGTTTATTTATCGCAAATCCTTCAGCAAGATTTGTTGTGTAGCTTGTAGATGCCATGATCAATTTTTAGACAATTTAGTCTTGTTGAGAATATCTCGCTCTGATATCAAATGAAATTACCTACAAGCAAAATCAACAAACAATCTCTATATACCCAGAGGGTGAATTAGGTAATAGCCAAATAATACGGAATTAAAAATCTTGTCAATTTTACGCTACTAAGCTAGTACCTTTACCAATTAAGCTTAATGTGTAACTTTCTAAATCACAATATATTCCCAAATGCCACTTACTAAATAATATTCAAATATAAGATATAACTTGCGATAAATAAAGAGTTTAGAGATAGAGAGATTGACATCATAGTTTATAATGGTTCAACCAACTCTCTGCCTACGTCCACTCCTTCAAGCCACACATAAAGCTTTTCACTATGTCAAGTTGAATCCACAAGTTACATTGAGTTTTCCATAGCGCACTCACAACCAATAGTTTTTCACTTAGGTTCACTCATTAACCTTTACATAAATTAATCCTTTTGAGTATACTCACTCAACAAGGGATTTCCTAACCACAAGTTGTTGAATATGAAAGTTATAACATACTTTGGGCACTCACAAAAGATGAGAAGATTTAAATGTGAGTTTCTAACCCAAGTATCCCAAGCTCACTAAAATGATAATGAAGGTGTAGTGTGTGAGTTTTGATTATGATGAGAGTGTTTGATAAAGAAGATTCAAGTTTCTCTCAATATTTTTGCCTTAGAAACATTATATGAAGGTTCAAAATATTTGCAAAAAATGAAAGAGAGACTCAATTTTTAGAGAAAATAAAAGTGTCTCTGTTGTTTGCGCTGAGGCCGGTATGTGGGTCTGATGTGGTCGGTATGTCTGTCTGCCATAATACGATTATAAAATATTATTGTTTGATACCGGTAAGCAAAACATGTAAATGAGAAGGTAGACTGGTATAAATATCGGTATTTTTTAGTCCGGTTCTAGTAACTGTGAAAACTCCACACTGATCGGAATAAGGGACCGGTATGGAGTAGCCTGATTTCAGAGGGGATGCAAAATTGCTCAGAACATAGCAGTGGCATAATATACCGGTGTGGGTTATCGGTATACCGGTTCCAATGCATAAATCTCAGGATTTGGAGGTTAAAACCGTTTCGCACTTAACCCCAATGCATCTATATGAATGTGTATGAGTCTTATTAGCTTAGAGTACTTGAATTATAGACTCACTTATAATGAGAGCCCTAAGCTATAAGACCACACTTGATTTCTTCATTTGGCGCTTGAGTCTTCACATCCATTTTGCTTCGATAATTTTTTGTAATGTTCGTTAATGCGCGTCAAAATCTTCCTCGTTGCATCATCAAAATCCTTCATTGAGTTCAATGGCGCTAACAATTACTTTGATTTAATTGAAATCAATTCAACTAAATTGAATAATTAAATTTCAGCAGCCCATTAGTATCTTTCTTTTATTTCCTTGCAACTATTAGAATCACTGCAACTTTATGAATTTTGGAAAGAAAACTGCTAAGCTAAAAAAAAAGATGGAAAATTGGCAAAAACATGGCTAATGCGGACCTGTTTGAATTGGGCCACCATTCGTGTACACATGACGTGCTGCTGTACTCGAGTTGAACCAATTCATTCTGGGATTTATACCCATCTGTGTGGGTTCACGTAGAGAGAGCCTCTCTGCTAACACTTCTTACTCACTTATACTTGTGGGATTATATATAAACCCATTTAGCCTTGTTTTCCCATTTGATGTGTGATTGACTAATTTCCATTTTTCATCTCAAATGGTGCATTTTGAGAGATAATTTCTCATTCACCCGAGCATCATTTTTTAGCAAGTAAATATATGATTTAGAAGTACTCACATAGTAGAAATCAAATCATTCATGACCTCTTACTTTCATTAAGTGGGTCCCTGTCAAAATTATGCCTCAAAATAGCTAGTCATGCTATTTTCCAACAATCCCCCACATGAATGAAAATTGGCATAAAACACAAGACATACGTTTTGACATCAAAAAATTTGAAGTAAATGATCAAGTTCAATGAATCAAAATCGGCGTATGATAGGAAGGTGTTAGCCTTTAAATCTTCCCTTGTGACAATATATTTACTTCACTGATTGACCAGTAGACGTGATGTATTTGAACTATTATATCGTTGGTGTAAACGATGATGTATTGCACACATGTACCTTTTCTTGTACAACTGAGTTCTCATGGTTATATTCTTTTAGGCCTTGAACAACTGTCTGGTTCTGCAAGAGTTTCTAAGAATTGTGCCCTTTATAATTCCCTTTAAAACGACCCCACTTCTCTCTCACATAGGTGATTTCGTAATTTGAATTAACCATTCTCACTCCATCATAAAAATCATTAAGAGCATATCTCATCCTCACTTCTTTAAATGTCACTGATTTATCATGGGAATGGAAAAAAGGGTAATCCATCACATGAGGAAAACCTCTATAAAGATCCAATAAAGTTTCTACAATTAGGTTGTATGCTCGCGACTTTCACACGTTACGCAAGCGCACGTATCGCTCAAGTAGTATAATAAATATCGATCCCACGAGGACTTATTACCTACATTACTAATTAATGAAACTAACTATTTACGAGTATTTAATTGAAAAGTAAATGTGATTATTGGTTGAGGATAAATTGTAACTAAAACAGATAAATAAAACTATGATAAATCCAAAGATAATTATTGAAGAGAAAACATCCAGGGTTGTAAATCTTCCCAATATTCTTCTAAAGATGAATTGGTTCTCCTATACTTATGCAATATATTGGCTTATTAACCTAGAACATTAAAGTATCCACAAGCCTCTTCTGATGGTCGAGTGCAAATATTCAAAGTAACTTGATCAACAATATTTCTATGTTAACTACAAAACCTCAAATTCATTAAGAACAAGTTCCAATTATGGCTACACCCGCCCTACATGTATATTTTTATCCTGAAAGGAAATCCCTAAGATGAGATCGTGTGCTACTGAATCTAAGGCTAAACATAAAATCCTTTTGTCAACTTCATCTAAGTTTACTACATCAATCTTATTGGTGATAAAGCAACAAGAAGCATTAAGATCTAGATTTAATAAATAATCCAAAATATCACACGAATATAAGAAAATCCATTATCAAGTTCATAGAATATAGGTTTCATCACAACCTCGGATTATAAATCTAGTTATTATACATATTCAACAACTCTAAATAGATATTCAAAGAATAACAAAACAGTAAGATGGTAAAAGGGAAGAAGAAACTCTATCGAGATCTTCAATCCTTCGCTTATTATTGTTGAGTTTCTGAGTTGTGATCATTTGATGTGCTTTGTTTTCTCCTTCACAATCACCTTGGAGGCTGTGAATTTATGTTATAAAGCTTTGGAATTAGGGCATCAAGCCCCCTAGGTTTTGGGACGAGTTTTTGCTTATATAGAAGGTCTGGGGAGTGTTTCCTCCTTAAAATTGAGTTTAGGCCAAATCTGGGTACGCAAAATGCGTCGGGACACGCATTGATCAGGTCACAATGCGCTCTTCACTTTCACTGGTGCGTCGCAACGTGCTAAGGCCAACATCCCGATGCGCCGTCGTTCTACTCTAAGCCTTGTTTCGTTGTTCGCATATCGCGATGCACAATCCAGTATCAGGATGCATATTTTGACTCCGAATTTTCCCCAAATTGCTCCATATTTTGCTACTTTTATCCCCCGTTGATTCTATTGAGTCTCGATATTATCTTTAACTATAAAATGAACCCAAAACACATCAAAATATTCATAAAATTCGAGATAACTCACAAAACATCAAGCTAGAGGGGCGGCAAATATATCCATATTGGTCGCTCATCATTGTCCCTTTGAACCTAGATCATAGGATCTCCAATCAACTAGGTTGGGTTTTCCTTCGCATTGACTTATTGTTGTATGGGCTTCAGTCTCATTCCCCTCGATGATTCTTCTACTGCTTCTCGATTTAACCATTTGGTTAGCGGATCCGCAATATTATTCTTTGACCTCACATAGTCAAAAGAAATAATCTCAGTAGAGATTAACTGTCTAATGGTATTATGCCTACGAAGAATATGTCTAGACTTACCATTATACATATGACTTTGTTCTCTTCCAACAACAGATTGACTGTCACAGTGTATGCAAATTGTTGGCACTGGACTTGGCCACTTTGGAATACCCTCTAAAAAATGGTATAACCATCCAGCCTCTTCACCACACTTGTCCAAAGCAATAAACTTATATTCCATAGTGGATCTGGCTATAACAGTTGGTTTAGAAGATTTCCTTAATACAGTCGTACCTCATAATGTGAACATATATCCACTAGTAGACTTCGAGTCTTTTATGTCAGATATCCAATTAGCATCATTGTATCCTTCTAACACGCCTGGATATCTAGTATAATGCAGCCCATATCTACAAGTACACTTTAAATACCTAAGTATTCATATTACTGTTTTCCAGTGGTCAACTCTAGGATTACTCGTGTAAATACTAAGTTTACTAACTGTGTAAGCTATGTTTGGTCTTGTACAACTCATAAGGAACATTAAACTTTCAATGACTTTGGAGTACTCTACTTGAGAAATACCTTATATATTCTTTGATAGATTTTGACTGGTATCTATCGGTGTTCTGGCCAAGGTAGAATCATCTTTATTAAATTTCTCAAGAATCTTGTTTATATAATGTGATTGACATACAACGATGCCATCTGATATTCTTGATATTTTTATTCTAAGTATCACATTTTCCAAACCTATCTCTTTCATGTCGAATCTTGAATTCAATATATTTTTGGTAGATTTGATCATTTTTTCATCACTACCCACAATGAGCATGTCATCAACGTAAAGATACAAAATGACATAGCCATTTGTAGTCTCTTTAACATAAACACATTTGTCACATTAGTTGATTTTGAAACCATTAGCCATCATAACATTATCAAAATTAACATGCCATTGTTTTTTTACTTACTTCAATCCATATAAATACTTGACCAGCTTACATACTTTTTTCTTGTCCTGGGGCAGAAAAACCTTCCTGCTATTCCATGTAGATTTC
The DNA here is from genome assembly GCA_019454045.1 of Zanthoxylum bungeanum. NCBI lineage: Eukaryota > Viridiplantae > Streptophyta > Magnoliopsida > Sapindales > Rutaceae > Zanthoxylum > Zanthoxylum bungeanum. The sequence goes on from SKCR01033194.1 coordinate 26,220, forward strand.
TTCTTCCAAATTTCCGTTAAGAAACCTTGTTTTCACATCCATTTGATGTATTTCGATATTGCACAAAGCTACAATCTCTAGTATCATCCTAATGGAATTTATTCTCATAATAAGGGAATACGTCTCAAAGTATTCTAGGCCTTATTTTTACTTATAACTTTTAATTATAAGTTTAGCCTTATACTTATCAATTGATCCGTCAGCTTTCATTTTCCTCTTGAAAATTCATTTAGACCTTATAGATTTACATCCCAGAGGAAGTTCCACCAGTTCCCATGTGTGATTTTGCAAGATAGGGTCAATTTCGCTCTTAATTACTTCTTTCTACAAAGGTCTTTCTACAAAGCTCACAGCTTCTTTAAAGGTTTGGATCACCTTCTAATAAATAAGTCAGAAAATCCGGACCAAAAGATTTTTCTATCCTTACTCTTTTACTACGTCTGGGTTCAACATCAACCTCATTTCCTTGTTCTTGGTCCTGACTATTTCCATCTATAGTCTCATTTGTTCATTTAGACGAACTCGATCCTTCAATTGATATATACGGAAATACATGTTCAAAGAACGATGCATCTCTTGACTCTATTATCATATTTTTATGGACATTTGGAACTTCAGATTTATGCACAAGAAATCGATAAGCACTGATATTATATGCATTACCAATGAAAACACAATCAACTGTCTTTGGTCATATTTTCACCGTTTTAGGTGGATGAATGACTACTTTAGCAAGACAACCCCACGCTCATAAGTATTTGTACCTTTCCATAATTCATAGAGGATTTTCTATTTTTCTTTCCGGGGTAACTTATTTATAGGTAATTAGCTGATAAAACAGTTTCCCCTCATATGTTCTAAGGTAAACCATAACTTACTAGCATTACATTCATAATTTCTTTCAAGGTATGATTTTTTCGCTCTACAATCCCATTGGAATGAGGTGAATAAAAGGTCATTTTGTTCAAAAAAGGTCTTACATGGGGTAACATACTCACCACCTCTATCACTTTTCAACTCTTTAATTTTGTTATTTAGTTGATTTTCAACTTCATTCTTATAGAGAATAAATTTATCAATAGTTTCGTCATTGCTTTTCTTCAAATACACATAACAATACTTTGTGTAGTCATCAATAAAAGTAATAATTTATTTATTACTGATGAGTGGTAATTATATCACTATTTTCCACTCATTTAACCTAATATTTTGTATAAGTTTCTTGAGTTTTGTGAATATTTTGATGTGTTTTGTGTTATTTTGTAGATAAATAAAGTTTCAAGACTCTCTGGAGGTGATTTGGGCCAAAACAGTGAAAATTGGACAAAAGGGCATTTTGGAAATTTGGGCGCGTCGCGACGCACAAGACTATAGCGTCGCGACGCCTAACATGCACCAAGACTTGCTAACGTGCGCCGGGTCCACAAGTCAGAATCTGAGAAAATTTGACTTTGCTAACGTGCGCCGTGTCACGTGTCACCATCACAGCCGATCTGCTAACGTGCATTGTGCCACGTGTCATCATCCTACGGTGCCGACAGTCGACATCGCCACGTGTCACTCCACATGTCTGCCACATCATCATCCACATCACCGGTTGACCAAGTCAAAATGGCACATCATCGCCACGTCATCATCAACCAATCATAGCGTGCCACGTGTCATCATTATATGGTGCCGACAGTCCCTTTCGCCACGTGTGCCACGTCAGCGCCAATTATTGACTCACTTATCCGAAATTGACACGTGGCGGATAAGAATCTGAATCAGCCAATCACGAGCTGCCACGTGTCGCAATAATTGAGCTCCCAACCACCTTGCCACGTGTCACCTTATCACCTTATCCAGAATCTGAGCCGACGAACCAGAAGCTGCCACGTCGACACAATTCCGTGTCGCGACGCCGACCCCCTACTGACGCCTATAAATTCAGATCGATTTCAGAATTCAAAGCATGCCTTCCTTGAGTTTTGTAAGGACTTTAAGAATTGCATCTTGTGTGTTTAAGTTTTTGTAATTTAAATTTAGCATTTTTTTCTTTTAGTATTTTTAATTATGCACTTTTACTTTTTGTAATAAAATTTTATTTTCTTTTATTTTTCTTTTTTTTATGTTCAGTAGTTAATTTACTGCTGGGGTAAATGTGAAACTTTTTACTTTTATAATTTAGATTAATCTCCTTTAATTATAATATATAAATTATTTAAAACCTGACTTAATAAGGATACCGCTATATTGGTCGGTTGGTAATTATTTTTAAACTAGTTTTAACCTGTCTTAATGAGGATACCGCATGGTTGGTCGGTTGGTAATTAATTATTAATTTGACTTAATCAGGATACCGCCTATATGACTGGTTGGTAAATATCACACAGATTTATATATCATAATAAGGGATTTCTAAATTAGAAATAGTAAAGGTAGATTAATCTCACTTCAATTATAATATGGAAATTGTGATTTAATAATATGAATTATAAGGGAGATTTCTTAACTGACCATTTTCTTTTCAGAATTTTTGTTGTTGTCTTCAATTCGAAGCTTAACAACAAGATCCTCAATATTCATTTCCTTTCTCTTATGGTTAAAGTAACTTTTGAAATATTTCCAAGTATGATGTAATTTTTCAATAATAACAGCAACTTGGAAAGTTTCACTCAAGTTTATCCCCTCTCAAAAATGTTTGACATAATAACTTTGATTTCCTAAACTTGACTCAAAATATATATAAAGTCCACCATCTTATAATCTAAAAATCGGCCCACGATAAATTTCTTAGTGACAGCATCATTAGTTTTACACTTGCGATCCAAAAACTCGCATAGCTCCATGACTGTCTTCTTATCAGCATAAACACTGTATAGAGAATCACTTAAGCAGTTCTTGATATAATTCCTACAAAGGAAATCAGAATGATTTCAAGCATCGATTGCACTGATAACTTGAACATCATTTTCACCATCCTTGGCCTTTGGAGCTATTTCAATCAAGAACCTCGCAAGGTTTAAAGTGGTCAGATAGAAAAAATATTTTTTTCTGCCAACGTTTAAAATTCAGCCCAACAAATTTCTCAAGCTTATCTACATGATTCAAGGGAACCATGACAGAAACATCCAGTTTCGGAACAGAAGCAGAAGTTGTTGCATCAATTCCAGTTTGTGTGTTATCAATATTTTCCATATCAAAATCGAAATGAGTATTAAGATTGTTGGCAAAAACACACAATATCAGTACATAAAAGATTTATAATAGTGAAATTCATATTACAAATATAACACATAAACAACAAATATTACTACGGTCTTTGAAATAATCAGAAAATGGAGTAACAAAAAGAAAGCGAAAAATTGGAAAAACACCGAGACCTGTCACATACATTGTTCTTAATATATACTCGCCTCCTACCAATAGGTGCTTAGGATATGTAAAACGTCTAATTCCCATGAAACAACGGGGTCGAATAATCTCGGAGCACAACCGGATTATTCAAGCGAACTTGAGCTGGGAAGAACTTGATCAAAGAAAAACAAATAAACATCAACGGTGATGGAAAATTTTGGTTTTCGGTGGTGGCATATTTTTTCATTCTCGCAGGTTGTTATTATTATTATTATTATTATTATTTTGCAGGAAGAATGCTTTTCTTTATAAAAAAAAAATTAGAGACTCCAAATTTCACAAGGGATATTTCTTTGATTTAATTGAAATCAATTCAATTAAATTGAATAATTAAATTTCAGCAGTCCATTAGCATCTTTCTTTTATTTCCTTGTAACAGTTAGCATCCCTGCAACTCTATGAATCCGGAAAGAAAACTACTGACCAATAAGATGAAAAATTTGAGAAAACGTGATTAACGTGGGCATGTTCGAATTTGGCCACCATACATATACACAGGACGTGCGGGTGCACACGAGTTGAACCAATTCGGGCTGGGATTTGAGCATGTAAATAGCCTTGTTTTCTTATTAGATGTGGGATTGACTAATTTCCCTTTATTTTTTCATCTCAAATGATGCATTTTGATAAACGATTTCTCATTCACCCGAGCATCATTTTGAGCATGTAGATATATGATTTCGAAGTACTCACGAAATAGAAACCAAATCATTCATAACATCTTACTTTCACTGTGTGTGTCCCACTCAAAATTATGCCTTAAAATAGTTAATCATGCTATTTTCCAACAGTGAATAATTCATATAATTTCATATAGATATATTTTTGTACAAGCATGATTTTTCACTAATGCATTATGATATTTTAAAATGACACATCAGACATCATAAATTCATATACTGTGTTGTTGCTTTATCTTTTGATATAACTGATTATAATATTCAAATATAAACGAACTAAACAAATTATCAAACTAAAATGAATATCAAACATAACCGAAATTTGGTAAAAAATAAATGGTTCCAAACTCCCAAGTCGAACGGTTTAAAATCCAAACTAAAATTGAAAAAACCGAACTGTAGGCACTGCATTTTTGCATATAAGCTCGATGATGAGTCTCGTATGGAGACACTACCTCTTTAGTTGTGAAAGCCGCAGGAAACAGACGTTGGAAGGGTAAAGTTGGAAATTAGCATTTTGTCAGGGTTAACTCGCGTGTTTCGCTTCGGGTTCGCTTGTTGGACCTCTGTTTTAAAACACACCAAACCCATTAAATCACATCCAAAAATAATTAAAACATTTAAAATACATGTCACAAATTAAATTAAAACCAATTAAATTAAACTTAAATTAAATTAAATTAAATCACATTCACATGTCACAAATTAAATTCCTTTCCCAAATTAAAAGATTCAAATTAAATTCCATAAATAACATTCCTAATTAAAATAAGTCACATTCCTAATTTAATTAAATCACCTACCAATTTAAATAAATCATATCCTTAATTAAAAAGAACAAATCATATCCTTAATTAAAAGAACAAATCAAATCAATTCCCCTAATTAAAGATTTCCTTATCACATACTAAATTAAAAGATATCCCCTTTAAAACACACAATCATATTCCTTCACCAACAAGGTGAACCCCCTCCATTGGCCTATAAAAATAACCCTTCTCCACACATTCAATCCCTGGCTGGCTAATCCTCACGAAAACACAAAGAAAATAAACTTTGCTTCACACCCCAATCAAATCATCAAACCTTCTCTACGCTGCCTTGACCTTGCCGTAAGCCACCCATAATCAGCACACACTCACGCCTCAGCACCAGCCACACGTCCCTCACCATAAGCCACCCATCATCAGCACACACTCACGCCCACATCACTAACCTGTCCTCAAACACGTCTCCACGCTAATCAGCCACATGTTCACGCAACAACCCTACTTCACCCACTCAATCAGCCACGAACCAAACGCCTGACAGCCCCATAACCTTGCATTCGCCTGCCTTCTCCACGTAACTATCACTCACGATCACTCAGCACACACTTGCCCCTCAAATCAGCCCTTTTTGCTTCACTCTAAATCACCAACAAAACCAGCCCAGTTCACACGCATATAACTCCCGAATTAACCCCAAAACTGCCCTAAAACCACCCTAAAACTACACTAAAAAACTGCACAAACCAGTCCCTTAATTACCCCAAAAATAGCGACCAGAAAATACAACAAAAACAGCAGTGAAACGGAGTAAAAGCAGCAGCCCGAACAGCAAAATAGCGAAGAAAGACGTTGAGTTGGTGAACCAAAAGAGTTGCGGATCATTCACCCTTCCAACGGACGTGTAACGCCCTTTCGTGAGACAACAAAAGAGGTTAGACCTGAGGGCACCTTCTTACTTATCTTCTTTCGTTTTATTTTATTTATTTTAAAATATTATTGCATGAGAGTCGTTTGAGGCATGATGTGATTGTTGGATGAGCGGGATGTGTGTTCCCTTTTGTGGTATATCAAATGGAAACCCGGACGTAAATTCGTAGCCGATTCCGAATGGATGGTATTGCGGTCTGCACTCGGGATACAACGCCACGTACCACTTAAGATACACATATCTCGTCTCATCCAAATTTGTATTTGAGCATGTTGTAGTTCTAGGCCGTTTATTTATTATTTTAAGCATGATTTAATTTAGTCTTGTTATTCAATTTTCAAAGCATGATTGTGTTATTTAGGCATGTTGTTTCTTCATTCTTTATGCATGATGTTTCGTTTAGTTTATGTTTATGTTTAATTAGTTATTTGTTTACTTTGGTTTAATGGTTCAATATGCTTGTTGTGTTATATTGCGTGGAGTTATTTGGATGAAAGCATGTTAGATCTAAGTACCCCTTGAGCATGAATGTTGAATAGATTCAGTTAGTTTATTGCACAAATCATATCATCACAAGTGACATAAGTAAGGGACCATTCCGAACCCAACGGTTTGAGGTCTTCCCTTGCGAGGGGTGAGTGCGGCCTTAGACCTTTGTCCCGGTTCACACCGGGTGGCGACTCCATGTTATTTCGTACTCCCAACTAGGCCGCGAGACTAGAACAGCGTCGCCCAGATTCTGTTGTCTACAGTCTGGCGACTCCACTGGGGATATTTTGAATCGGCCCCGAAATCATGTCTTGTGATGTTTATGATTTGTGCTTCAGTTAATCGTTTCTATGGTAGGTTGAAAGGGGTTAATCAAAGGCTTTGTTGGAGCTAGGTGATGGTTGTGTGTCTTCCTTCACTCACTACCTTTTCATAAGGAAAAGCTGTGAAGACACCGAGATAATCATTACTTGTAGCTCGTTGTGACAGACTAGTTTGGAGGACTCGTTGTTTATTCCTGACACCAAGCGATAAGAGCCTAAGGGGCTTGGGTACTTAAGAGAGCCTCGCTCCACCCTCCCTCTGGGGAATCTACAATGAGAAATCCATTCGACAGTTAGTCACACACCGTAACTCGTTGGCACGTACCGTAAGGTATAAAAACGGTGCGCTCACTTGGTCGATCGGACCCTTGAGTAGGGAGACCTAGTTGTGGGCAATCCTTCGTCGACGAGAGCTTTTTGTCTATACCTCTGTAAACCCGCGTATGAACCATAGTTGTAGGATCAGTAGAGACTATTCCTTTATGTTTTGGACCATTGTCATTTGGATTCAGTTGGACTAGTTGTCATGAGGTATGGGCTTGTTGGGCCATTTAAACTGAGACGAGTCTGTGCTTTATGACAATCGGGCCAAAAGTTTCTAAAATGATGATGGACCAACTAGTGTAAAATTCTTATGAGCTTATATATTACATGCATCGCACGCATCTCATGTATACATGCATCATGTTAACCCCCGTGTCTTAAAAGCCATCATAGATATCCGTTGGGTTAGGAAAAAGAAGACTTGTCAAAGAAGAGTTTAGCAAACATTGACATCGGGGAAAAGGAAGCCGAGAAACAGAAAATTTTACGGCAAGGATAGAAAGACCATGGTGGGCCTTCAAAAAAAAAAGAAAAAAAGAAAAAAAAAAGAAAAAATTATTTGTTTTTAGTCATTGATAGTTAGACATAAGTCCAATGATGAAATTGTTTGCTTTAGGGTGAAATCTTAGAAACGATAAACTCTTGATGTGCTTTTATCTGATACTTTGAAAGATTAATCTATGTTAGACTCGTAAGCACTTCACTATAGGTTATTAGCAGTAAAAACCTGAGTAGTTAGCAAAGTGACTAGTTGAAGAAATCATAGGTCGGTGAATGACCGTTTGCTTAGATGTCTATCTTGATTTGCTTATGTTATGATATGTGGTATGGTTGAAAATGAATGAAAAGTCTCTGAAGAAAAGAATTGAACCACCTATAACCGATAAGCGTGAAGCTACCCATGGGCGAGTATTAGGACCACCATGAGGAGAAATGCTACCTTAAAGGGTAGGTGTGTTGAAAAAAAAAGAGAAAGAAAAAAAAAAAAAAAGTTCAAAATGAAAAGAAAAAAAGAAATAGATAAAAGAGAAAGAAAACCATACCACATTGAGCACAGAAAAGCAACTGCAGGCATAATTGAGACATCTAGGTTGGTTTGACCCATCGATCCCGATTTTTGAAACGAAATCATTGAGTTAGCTTACCTGGGGATGAATCTGCAAAGGAACCTTTGCACACACACACTTTGATTCTGGCTTAGATCATTTATTCAAAGACTTGGATTTGAGTTGCATTTGGTGTTTTGAAAGTTCTTTGGTTTCATTACTAGGCTTTCTTTGAGGACAATGATATGTATAACTATTGAGACTATTTCGTAGCATAGTATGATGATATAGAAGGCCCCACCATGTGGTTCATCTTGACCAAGTGCAAACAGCGGAGAGCAGAAAGCTAAACCAAGACTGGTGGCGACCAGTCTACCACATCGCGAATCAAGAACATAACAAGATATTGAGTCATGAGACCAGAGAGAAGACTGAGCAATCACCTGGAGAACTGGCGGAAGACCTAACCCAACGGAATAGGAAATTCATTCATGCATGCATGCATACACGTAACGTATTTTGCATTCTTTTTGTGTTTGTTTCGTTTTGTATTCACAGGTTTCAAAGAAGAAAAAGAGAAAGCGGCAAAGACAAGACAACCAGAATTAGCAACATATGAGTAGTAGTTTTGGGGATGAGTCCCAGGGTTGAGGCCCACATCAGCAGCAGTTTTGGGGATGAGTCCCAAAGCCGAGGCCCACATCAGTATCACTCTGGGCTAGGCCCACATCAGTTTCAGTTTGGGGTCGAGGCCCATATTAGTATTCATTTGGGGATGAGTCTCGGGGTTGAGGCCCACATCAGTATCAGTTTGGGGCGAGGCCCACATCAGTTTGGGGCGAGGCCCATGTCAGTATCAGTTTTGGGGCAAGACCCACATCAGTTTCAGTCTGGGGGCGAGGCCCACATCAATATCAGTTTGGGGCGAGGCCCACATCAGTATCAACTCAAGGTCGAGGCCCACATTATCAGCAACATCGGGAATGAATCCCAGGGTCGAGGCCAATATTGTCAGTAGTTTTGGGAATGAATCCCAGGGCCGAGGCCCATGTCGTCAAAATTTGGAAAGAATCCGGTAATGAATCCCAGGGTCGAGGCCCACATCAGCAGAGTTTTGGAATGAATCCGGGAATGAATCCCAGGGCCGAGGCTCATATCGTCAGGATTTGGAATGAATCCCAGGGCCGAGGCCCACGTCGTCAGAATTTGGAATGAATCCAGGGAATGAATCCCAAGGCCGAGGCCCACGTCGTCAGAATTTGGAATGAATCCCAGGGCCGAGGCCCAGGGCCGAAGCCCACGTCGTCAGAATTTGGAATGAATCCAAGGAATGGATCCCAGGGCCGAAGCCCACATCAGCATCAGTCTGGGGGCAAGGCCCATATCAGTATCAGTTTTGGGCGAGGCCCACGACAGTATCAGCATGGGGGCGAGGCCCGTATCAGTATCATTTTGGGGGCGAGGCCCACATCAGTACCAGTCTGGGGGCGAGGCCCATATCAGTATCAGTTTGGGGGGAGGCCCACATCAGTATCAGTCTGGGGGCGAGGCCTATATCAGTATCAGTTTGAGGGCAAGGCCCACTTTGTCAGCGGTATTGGGTCGTGGTGCCCCCGTTGTCTGTTGCAGTTCCGTGATGCGTCCCAGGGTCGAGGGCCCACTACATCATCAGTCGTAGTTCCGGGATGCGTCCCAGGGTCGAGGATCCACTACATCATCAGTTTGAGGGCGAGACCCACATTGTCAACGGTATTGGGATGCGTCCCAGGGTCGAGGTACCCCCGTTGTCTGTTGCAGTTCCAGGATGCGTCCTAGGGTCGAGGGCCTACTGCATCATAAGTTCTAGTTTCGGGATTCGTCCCAGGGTCGAGGGCCCACTGCATCATCATCAGAATCAGTCTTGCCGGGTATGGCACTCTGGGGGCGAGGCCCACATCATTATCAGATCAGTTTGCCAGGTACGGCACTCCGGGTATGGAGACATCAGATCAGTTTGCCAGGTACGGCACTCCGGGTATGAAGATATCAGATCAGCCAGGTACGGCACTCCGAGTATTAAGACATCAGATCAGTTCTGCCAGATATAGCATTTTGGGGGCGAGGCCCACATAGCATCAGATCAGTTTCTGCCGGGTATGGCATTTTGGGGGGAAGGCCCACATAGCATCAGATCAGTTTCTGCCGAGTATGGCATTCTAGGGGCGAGGCCCACATCACATCAGATCAGTTCTGCCGGGAATGGCACTCCGAGAATGGAGATATAGTCCGGGAATGGACAGCTCGAGAATGAGCACGCCAAGAATGGCACGCCGGGAATGGCACTCCGAGAATGGAGATTTAGTCGGGAATGGACAGCTCGAGAATGAGCACGCCGAGAATGGCACGCCGGGAATGGCACTCTGAGAATGGAGATATAGTCCAGGAATGGACAGCTCCAGAATGAGCACGCCGAGAATGGCATGCCGGGAATGGCACTCCGAGAATGGAGATATAGTCCGGGAATGGACAGCTCGAGAATGAGCACGCCGGGAATGGCACGCCGAGAATGGAGATATAGTCCGGGAATGGACAGCTCGAGAATGAGCACGCCGAGAATGGCACGCCGGGAATGGTACTCCGAGAATGGAGATTTAGTCCGGGAATGGACAGCTCGAGAATGAGCACGCTGAGAATGGCATGCCGGGAATGGCACTCCGAGAATGGAGATACGGTTCGGGAATGGACCACATCACATCAACGGTTCGGGAATGGACCACATCACATCAATGGTTCAGAAATGGACCACTCTCACATCAGCATGGTTCGAAAATGGACCACAATCACATCAGTTCGCCGAAAATGGCACTCCGAAAATGGAGCACGGTTCGGAAATGGACCAGTATCTCATCAGACGCCGAAAATGGCACTTTGAAAATGGAGTATGGTTCGGAAATGGACCACTATCACATCTACGATGCCTCAAAAATGAGGTTTAGCATGCCAAAAATGGCGCTCCGGAAATGGGGAAAGGTTCGAAAGGGGACCAACTCTCATCAGTTCAGTTCGGTAGTGATTCCTAGATATCGCAACATCTTGCAGGGATGAACCTCAGGGGTCGAAGCACCTCACCACCAGATCAACTCAGTTCGAAGCAACAGGCAAGTCAAGCGGCGACTGGCGAGCCAGGTAAGTGAAAATGCATTGCACGTACTTTGATGGGATTGTCATTGTCACACACTGCACAAGTCCCATCAAAGTGGGGGCGACTGTAGGCACTGCATTTTTGCATATAAGCCCGATGATGAGTCTCGTATGGAGACACTACCTCTTTAGTTGTGAAAGCCGCGGGAAACAGACGTTGGAAGGGTAAAGTTGGAAATTAGCATTTTGTCAGAGTTAACTCGCGTGTTTCGCTTCGGGTTCGCTTGTTGGACCTCTGTTTTAAAACACACCAAACCCATTAAATCACATCCAAAAATAATTAAAACATTAAAATACATGTCACAAATTAAATTAAAACCAATTAAATTAAACTTAAATTAAATTAATTAAATCACATTCTTAAACTAAATAAATCCAATTAAATTAAAACACATGTCACAAATTAAATTCCTTTCCCAATTAAATTCCATAAATAACATTCCTAATTAAAATAAATCACATTCCTAATTTAATTAAATCACCTACCAATTTAAATAAATCATATCCTTAATTAAAAAGAACAAATCAAATCAATTCCCCTAATTAAAGATTTCCTTATCACATACTAAATTAAAAGATATCCCCTTTAAAACACACAAATCCTATTCCTTCTCCAACAAGGTGAACCCCATCCCTTGGCCTATAAAAATAACCCTTCTCCACATATTCAAATCCATGGCTGGCTAATCCTCACGAAAACACAAAGAAAATAAACTTTGCTTCACACCCCAATCAAATCATCAAACCTTCTCTACGCTGCCTTGACCTTGCCGTAAGCCACCCATAATCAGCACACACTCACGCCTCAGCACAAGCCACACGTCCCTCACCATAAGCCGCCCATCATCAGCACACATTCACGCCCACATCACTAACCTGTCCTCAAACACGTCTCCACGCTAATCAGCCACATGTTCACGCAACAACCCTACTTCACCCACTCAATCAGCCACGAACCAAACGCCTGACAGCCCCATAACCTTGCATTCGCCTGCCTTCTCCACGTAACTATCACTCACGATCACTCAGCACACACTTACCCCTCAAATCAGCCCATTTTTCTTCACGCTAAATCACCAACAAAACCAGCCCAGTTCACACGCATATAACTCCCGAATTAACCCCAAAACTGCCCTAAAACCACCCTAAAACTACACTAAAAAACTGCACAAACCAGTCCCTTAATTACCCCAAAATAGCGACCAGAAAATACAACAAAAATAGTAGCGAAACGGAGTAAAAGCAGCAGCCTGAACAGCAAAACAGCGAAGAAAGACGTTGAGTTGGTGAACCAAAAGAGTTGTGGATCATTCACCCTTCCAACGGATGTGTAACGCCCTTTCGTGAGACAACAAAAGAGGTTAGACCTGAGGGCACCTTCTTACTTATCTTCTTTCGTTTTATTTTATTTATTTTAAAATATTATTGCATGAGAGTCGTTTGAGGCATGATGTGATTGTTGGATGAGCGGGATGTGTGTTCCCTTTTGTGGTATATCGGATGGAAACCCAGACGTAAATTCTGTAGCCGATTCCGAATGGATGGTATTGCGCTCTGCACTCGGGATACAACGCCACGTACCACTTAAGATACACATATCTCGTCTCATCCAAATTTGTATTTGAGCATGTTGTAGTTCTAGGCCGTTTATTTATTATTTTAAGCATGATTTAATTTAGTCTTGTTATTCAATTTTCAAAGCATGATTGTGTTATTTAGGCATGTTGTTTCTTCATTCTTTATGCATGATGTTTCGTTTAGTTTATGTTTATGTTTAATTAGTTATTTGTTTACTTTGGTTTAATGGTTCAATATGCTTGTTGTGTTATATTGCGTGGAGTTATTTGGATGAAAGCATGTTAGATCTAAGTACCCTTGAGCATGAATGTTGAATAGATTCGGTTAGTTTATTGCACAAATCATATCATCACAAGTGACATAAGTAAGGGACCATTCTGAACCCAACGGTTTGAGGTCTTCCCTTGCGAGGGGTGAGTGCGGCCTTAAACCTTTGTCCCGGTTCACACCGGGTGGCGACTCCATGTTATTTTGTACTCCCAACTAGGCCGCGAGCCTAGAACAGCGTCGCCCAGATTCTGTTGTCTACACACCCAAAATGTTCATCGCTAACAGAACCAAATCGATATTGTTTCAAAGGTAAGAAAGAAATTGCATTAAATTATGTTAAATGAAACTACAGTAATGAAGTGGTGATAAGACGGGGCCGGAGATTGGACAAGTTAAAACTATAACCCTACCGAAAGATATAACCCTATGCTTTGCTTGTTTTGAGTAATAAATAAGTTTGTTTGATTATATCTCATAACGGTGGGTTAAACAACTAATTTTCTAAATACGACAAATCAAACTATGTTCATAAACATCTAAGTTCATATAGTTTATAGAATAATTGACATTATATAAATAAAACTACAGCATTAGTTGTTGGGGTTTTGGGGTCGGGCTCAGCGGAAGCGGGGGTTTGGGCGAAATCGTATTTTAAAATTTTTTTCAAAAATACCGAATAAATTATTCAATATCTAATATGAAAAAGGTATTCATATTTCACCTTAACTAATTTATTTAATATCATATATTAACATAAATAATGAGAAAACTCGCGAAACTTTTACGAAAACCGTTTTTCCATAAAATTGCCGAAAACGCGTTTTTTGACCGAACCGACTACCCGACACTTATGGAAACTGCCCAGGTCATCTCCAATAGTGTCGGGGCAGTTCATGGGCTGCCCAAACAGTGACGGAATCATTGTTTTCAGAGCCGTCATCCGGTTGGCTCAAAATCCACCTGGTAACGCCGTTTTTGGCCGTTTTCGCTTATTTCAAGTCGGAAACACTTTCCGGCAATTGTGCCAACACCCAAATTACATCCAAAATATTCTAAAGACAACAATTTTATCGCCAAAACAGAATTGATTCCAGGTCTGATCAGTAAATAAAAACAGTCAAAACTCATGCTTTAAATCCAATTTTTACTAAGATTAATCAAATTAATCAAACACCAATCCAAAGTCACCACAAATGAAGAATTCTAGAACAATTCTAGGCATAATAAGAGTGTCTATCACACTCTAGAATGGCAACAAAGTTGTCCTACAACAATTGATTAAATTGGACACTTATTACACTAATTGCATCCAATAACACTTCACACATGCACTAATCTTTCATTTCTATTCACCACAACCAAAAGCCCCAATTTTAATAAGTAAAGAAAACCCTAGGACTATTCTAGGAATCACAAGAACATGAAACAAAATTTCTAAGCTCAAAAGCATAAAGAATTACCTTTAATTCTCATATTCCTAAGCTTTGTTTCTTGTATTTCTTCACCTTTTTGGACTTAAATCACCAAGTAAATGAAAACCCATTTTCATGAAGCTTTTCGGCAGTGGCTGAATATTAGAGAAGAAAGAAAAGCAATTTTCACTTTTTAAAAGGTGATGTTGCCGACCTTGACAAAAGGTAATAAGGGGATTTTTTTTAAAAAAAATTAATCAAATTAAATGCTAAATTACTTTATATAAACCAATCAAATTGGCACACATAAAATATAACTAATACATGCCATTTGGTCCAATAAAATGTCATCATTTGTCATACTAATTATGACAAAAAAGATAAAATATTTTAATTTTCAATCATTTAATCATTTAACAATTAAATAATTAATTAATTAAAAATAACCATATATGTATTTTTATTTACATTAAATAACAAACACATATATTTATGGCATGTGTCAAAATCTCATTTGACAAATAATTAATGTGTATTTAATCGTATTATGTATCAAATACAAATACACAATAATTATTAGCGGACAAAATCCCCAAATTGCATGTGTTGTCGTTTAACGATTAAACGATCCGAATTAACTCATTTAATTATGTGAAGTATTATAAATTATCCGTATTATTCATATCGCGTTGCCCAAGTGCTCAACGAGTACACTTCATATTGTGGGACTCTCTAAGTTTAGGTTTATCCGTCACGAAATCGAATTTCGTGTCAATAATTCACCCACTCATGAATTATGATGACCACGGATAATCTTGCTAAACTATGCAAGTCGAGGTCATAACATACGTAAAATCCCTCCGTCACAGGCCATCCGTATTATACCTGGGATATAGATGAGAACGTCAAATCCGTTCGGTATAATACAGTCGACTTTTAATTTACGATCATGAAATAACACTCGGAACTGGTTTCCGATGTTATACCACGGCCATGGATTTACTAGATCGTAAACACGTGAGGATGCATATACCCTGTACACAGGACTGACGGATTCTATGTTGATACGCACTGGATATCATGAGCATCAGTCCACACCCAACGAACAGGCAAAGGTCTGATCATGAATATATCGTTGACGTGACTGCCATCAAAGTGTGGAGGATAACTCATATATCCCACTGTGGTATCTCAAGTCGAAGGACCACTATGCTCGCTCAACTCGAGAAGGTTCCTATTGACGTTGGTGTACCATCTATTAGGAAACCTTCAGTGAGTCGTTCAGTGTCTTATCAAATAAACACCTACATGTCTATACGAGTCTCCCGAGACTCATGGTTCACTGGGATAAACCATCGGACCAAGTCACGATATACGACATGTACTGGTCTCAGCGGATTTTACTAACCGACCTGTGTTAGTAAATCTTGACCAGGAACTTTATTTAAGGATATACAACTAATAGTGCGCTTCCCAATGTCAATTACAAACTACGTTGTAACTGCGCACTATATTGTAAATCCTAGGGTCTTTGTCTAATATACACGTATCACTAAATCAGATTCAGTTTCAATCTAATCGAGATTAGATCAAATAAGTGTATAACAGACAAGGGTGCTACCAGTAAAATTGGTAATATTATGGAAAATTGAACTGTCCGTATTTATGAATCGGACATAAATACGATCCGGATTAGCACTCGGAGCACCAACCCCAACAATTTCTCGCACTTGCTCTAGTGCCAATCCATGGTATCCTATACTCATCTCAATGTGTATCGTATACTCATGGTCCTCAAGAGCTCACCAGCACTCAAGAGGTAGGCAAGAACAAGTAAGCCTGCTTTAACAAATCGAGTCTAGCAAACAAACCCAACCGTTTTCCTAAGCCAGCATCATTCATATTTTGTAGAATCCAAATTCCACATCAATATGACTCAGATGCTATATCAGTATTGTGTTATAGCTACTGAGTTGTCTATGTATTTAGAGATCAAATCCAAATACTTTGCAGACAACCGCAAGCACAAAACTAATATCAACACTTCTAATCATTGAGGTCACTTTGCAACTTCATAAGTCAATACTTATAAGTTGCAACTGATTCCACTAATTCAGTAGAACCAACGGTGACACTCCCACTGCATATTTTCTGACTTTATATGACATAGACCATCTAATGTCATAATTAGAATCAAAACTAATATGACCTTATGGTTGCTGACTAAATTCTCCATGAACAAGAAACTCGTTCTTAGTATCTCATAGATAACAAAGAACTTGTTCCAGGATCATCATATGGTCTATAACATATAAAATAAACTCGCAATTACGATTAAATTGATATATTTAATCGCACATAAATATACATTCATTAACGCTATCATCCAATGATGCATAAGATTGACTAGACATTCCAATCAATTTATCTTTCGACAAGGAATCATCCTTTACGAAAGATGAAAACTATATATAATAAAAGAACGTTAACTGTCAAACAGTTGTACTAACTGTCATACAGATAGTCTTACTGTGTTCTTTATTAGATCATATCTAATATACGAATTAATGAGAGTATCTCACAAGTCTCTTAGTTTATATCTAATATAAAACTTTATATATCAAATATAACAGAGACTACTCCCACTGTTTCACGGAGAAAAGAAGACTTAGGATATATAATACTAGAAAGAAATTTGTACGCTCCTACTGACCCTACTGACAAATACGTATTCTCTATACTTCGATAAAACCAGACAATCTGACTAATATCAAAAACAGAGAGCACGAATTTCTGGAAGGCTTATCTGAGTCTACAATAGGCTCTATAAGCTAGTATATCAAACTGTGATCTTAGCAGAATACAAACTCTAGGGCCATTCTAGAATGAACTCTTCAAACAAAGAAATCACTCAAGAACGCCACTTTGCATTCTTTAGCCAAAATACAGTTTAATATCGACATTAACCAACATATCCTTAATTGTCCAAACAGTGCGACAAGAGACAAGTTTTCTTAGAATCTACAATAGACTACTGAGCATAACCTTTCTCACTGTCATACTATAAAGGTCAAACCTTTACAAGCTCACTTCGCCTCGCTGCGTAAACAATTTGCACATCTCATGAACATTCATAACGAAAGCCCAATCAAGTTCTAAACTTGATCGTCGTAAGCCATGAACAATTTTAGATCTATGGTTCAATGGTAATTTCCAAATCGATATCAAATATCGCTCCCACTAAGTTATAGATAATTTTTTCTTCGATAAGAAAACATAAGAACCATTAAGTATCAGATACTTTGTAAATGATTCTGACATCCTATTAAACTTATACAGAAATTGTCTAAGGGTCATTTCATCTTATTAATTACATAGTTCCATTACAGTTTATCACTCTCATTTGACTTCACAAAGTCATATTTTCTACAATCGTCAACATCCAATGTCAACCACCAAGTAACAAAACAATTTCATTACTCGGGATCATAGAAAAGATATTCTATCAATAGAATACAATATTCTATTAAATAGAATAAATGATAACCTTTCACTCATACCTCTGAGGCACACAAGTACATTCAATTATATAACCATTATACAAACGAAAGTTTCAAATCTCAAACTTTTTAAGATTCGAATTTTCTACTTACATATCATATATGTAACAGTAGAAATAATTGGAACCTTAATTAAAGAGATGAATTAGCGTTACAGGAGCATAACCCCAAGAGTATTGAAAAATTAAATCCGGTAACACTTATATCAACGAATCAAATCATATAAGATTCGATATCTCCACTGACCAATTCCATCAATATGGAATCGTGGAAGTTTAATATTGAGTAAGAATCATATTCATTAAATAACTTTAGAACTTATTGCCTTAAATTCATGTGTTTGATCAAATCAAACATCTTAGAACAATTCAAAGACCGCATGAATTTTATAATTTTTCAACACTTCAAATAGAATATCTTTGAACCATTCAAAATATTCTATTCACATTTCATTAGTGACAAAATGAAAATCCTTGAACAATTCAAGACGTTCAACATGTTCTCCATTAGAAACACGTAACTATAATGACAATCTTAACTAAGTTACGAGTAAAGAAAAACTATCTAGGCAATCTCTAATTTATTAAACTACACACATCCAATGCTAGTTTAATAATCGGTGGTCCAATGACAATCATCGGTTAAATGAGATTTAATCATTCCTGAATACATATTCATTAAATGATAAGGATTGTGGTGTGAACTCATATCAAACCATCATTTACCATACGGAACAAGCATCCAATGCTTTTATGATAAAATCTCATAAGCACAGTTCTAAGTCATTTACTTTACCGAATATTTTCTTAATGTTTATCTTAATTAATGACACTACTAGTCATATTAAAATATGTAACAACTGTTTAAACAGAATAAGTAAATATCCAATAGTCACAAGTTCTGATATCAAATATCAAAACAGTTATTAAACATTATTTTAATTAACTAGACGGAGATCCAGTATCCAATACCTACAGTTGTCGTATTTACGAGAATCGATATTCTTTATACACAACTATACAAATCTCCTTTCTTTAGCTTTATAATTTGCGTTCAATTATTCACAACAATTTGCAAATGATTGACTAGCAAACTGTGTCAGACACGTGACTTCTAAAAGTCACTAAAGCTAAGAAACGTCATTATAAGATAAACTACTACTAAATGGGTTTTTCTATCGCCAGTCAAGAATTTCGAGACATGAACTATTCAAGTCAATTCTTACTGCATAAGAAACAGTTCTAACTAGACTAATATCCATAAACCAGATATCCATTTAGATTACCTAATCGTGACTTAGAAACTAAGTCACAAACCATCTTGATTTTCAAAGAAAATCGGAACAACAGTTCCCGATGGTTTCAACTAATCTAACAATATCTAAGTCTACTATCTTTCTAGAACCTATTCTAGAACTACACAACCAAAAGTAAAGTCAGAAAACCTATTTTAATAAGAGACATGCAGTGGATTAGAAGCATAAATCTATAAACAGTATATAATATAAGGAAAAATAAAGCAGTAAATTCCATAAAATTATGCACCGCTTGAGTTATGGATTTTTAATCCAGCAGTGTCTCCCACTACTTTATGTAATACCGTAATCCCCAACGGACAGCGGGAATTCAATAATTAAATCGAATTCCATAGTGAGAGTAGGATCCCAACTCACAGCTTTGGCACGTTCTCGCCTACGTATATTCATTAGGTAGACAACTCATTGTCAATCACTCACCAGTGACTCCTGGTTTTGGTCCTGACCGTTTCTCGCTGTGACAGCTTTGGCACGTTCATAGGGAGGCGTATCAAGGCTACACTTGTCAATGACAAAGTCAAGCTACCGGTGTAGTCCTGACAGCTTTGGCACGTTCAGGATTTCCACTTTCACTTGAATTTGTCTCTTATCATATAAGTTCTCTACCGGCATAAATGAACTACCATCAACCATAACTGCACAGCTTTGGCACGATACAGCTATAGCATCAGGAAATCATTTGCATCTGTACTGACAAGGCGGACCAAGAAACATGTATCCAATACACATTACTTTGCAGCCATATTTAAAAGCGGGGATTCTCCTACGGAAGCTATACTCTACATCTAATGCAGAATTTTAATCTAAATCATTTTCTAAACATTTCAATTCTACTTTAGGAAACATAATTCAATCTAACTATTAAATTTCATTACATTTCCGTTAGCGTCGAACCGAAAAGTAAAGAAACATATCTAGATTCTAAGCATGTACGAACATTAAAATTGGATTATATATCTAATATCAAGCATGAATAATTTAATGGATGAAGCATCGGACCCGCTCTGATACCATTTTTGTTGGGGTTTTGGGGTCGGGGCGTAGCGGAAACGCAGGTTTGGGCGGAATCGTATTTTAAAATTTTTTTCAAAAATACCGAATAAATTATTCAATAATCTATAATATGAAAAATTTATTCATATTTCACCTTAACCAATTTATTTAATATCATATATAACATAAATAATGAGAAAACTCGCGAAACTTTTACGAAAACCGTTTTTCCGTAAAATTGCCCAGGTCTGATCAACAATTTTCGGCAATTGTGCCAACACCCAAATTACATCCAAAATATTCTAAAGACAACAATTTTATCGCCAAACACAGAATTGCTTCCAGGTCTGATCAGTAAATAAAAACAGTCAAAAATCATGCTTTAAATCCAATTTTTACTAAGATTAATCAAATTAATCAAACACCAATCCAAAGTCACCACAAATGAAGAATTCTAGAACAATTCTAGGCATAATAAGAGTGTCTATCACACTCTAGAATGGAAACAAAGTTGTCCTACAACAATTGATTAAATTGGACACTTATTACACTAATTGCATCCAAAACACTTCACACATGCACTAATTTCATTTCTATTCACCACAACCAAAAGCCCTAATTTTAATAAGTAAAGAAAACCCTAGGACTATTCTAGGAATCACAAGAACATGAAACAAAATTTCTAAGCTCAAAAGCATAAAGAATTACCTTTAATTCTCATATTCCTAAGCTTTGTTTCTTGTATTTCTTCACCTTTTTGGACTTAAATCACCAAGTAAATGAAAACCCATTTTCATGAAGCTTTTCGGCAGTGGCTGAATATTAGAGAAGAAAGAAAAGCAATTTTCACTTTTTAAAAGGTGATGTTGCCGACCTTGACAAAAGGTAATAAGGGGATTTTTTTTAAAAAAAATTAATCAAATTAAATGCTAAATTATTATATAAACCAATCAAATTGGCACACATAAAATATAACTAATACATGCCATTTGGTCCAATAAAATGTCACCATTTGTCATACTAATTATGACAAAAAAAGAAAATATTTTAATTTTCAATCATTTAATCATTTAACAATTAAATAAATAAATAATTAAAAATAACCATATATGTTTTTTATTACATTAAATAACAAACACATATATTTATGGCATGTGTCAAAATCTCATTTGACAAATAATTAATGTGTATTTAATCGTATTATGTATCAAATACAAATACACAATAATTATTAGCGGACAAAATCCCCAAATTGCATGTGTTGTCGTTTAACGATTAAACAATCCGAATTAACTCATTTAATTCCGTGAAGTATTATAAATTATCTGTATTATTCATATCGCGTTGCCCAAGTGCTCAACGAGTACACTTCATATTGTGGGACTCTCTAAGTTTAGGTTTATCCATCACGAAATCGAATTTCGTGTCCATAATTCACCCACTCATGAATTATGATGACCACGGATAATCTTGCTAAACTATGCAAGTCGAGGTCATAACATACGTAATCCCTCCGTCACAGGCCATCCGTATTATACCTGGGATATAGATGAGAACGTCAAATCCGTTCGGTATAATACAGTCGACTTTTAATTTACGATCACAAAATAACACTCGGAACTGGTTTCCGATGTTAACCCACGGCCATGGATTACTAGATCGTAAACACGTGAGGATGCTATACGCTGTACACAGGACTGACGGATCCTATGTTGATACTCACTGGATATCATGAGCATCAGTCCACACCCAACGAACAGGCAGAGGTCTGATCATGAATAGATCATTGACGTGACTGCCATCAAAGTGTGGAGGATAACTCATATATCCCACTGTGGTATCTCAAGTCGAAGGACCACTATGCTCGCTCAACTCGAGAAGGTTCCTATTGATGTGGTGTACCATCTATTAAGAAACCTTTAGTGAGTCGTTCAGTGTCTTATCAAATAAACACCTACATGTCTATACGAGTCTCCCGAGACTCATGGTTCACTGGGATAAACCATCAGACCAAGTCACGATATACGACATGTACTGGTCTCAACGGATTTTACTAACCGACCCGTGTTAGTAAATCTTGACCAGGAACTTTATTTAAGGATATACAACTAATAGTGCGCTTCCCAATGTCAATTACAAACTATGTTGTAACTGCGCACTATATTGTAAATCATAGGGTCTTTGTCTAATATACATGTATCACTAAATCAGATTCAGTTTCAATCTAATCGAGATTAGATCGAATAAGTGTATAAAAGACAAGGGTACTACCAGTAAAATTGGTAATATTATGGAAAATTGAACTGTCCGTATTTATGAATCGGACATAAATACGATCCAGATTGGCACTCGGAGCACAACCCCAACATTAGTGTCATCTCATCTCAATGTTTCACCAACAAAAGCAATTGCGGTGGAACTTACCAATAGCTGCAAATGGATTTTATAACCAGTGTGTAATTTCAAGCTGGATCATGTAGACAAATTTTTATGTAAAAATGAAAATTACAAACTTTCATTTTAATAGACATAACCTTAATATGATGGGTTATGTTTATTAAAACTTTCATGTAAATGATGGGTTTTTTCGGAAAAAAAATGGATTAATCTTGGGGTGTGTTACAACTTGCAATTTTTCGGTGATTATCATTGGTACAGCTAGATGGAGCATTAAACCTTTTAGGTAGGGATGTCCATTATCGCCATATCTCTTTATTATATGTGTGAAAGCTTTTTCATCTATGTTGTTGAATGGAGAGGAGAATAGGCAGATTCAAGGGATCCACTTCGGCAAGGAATTATCTTTATCCCACTTACTTTTTTACAGATGATAACCTTGTATTTTCCAAAGCAAGAGTGGAGAAGTGTAATACCCCGAAGTATCTTTTTGATATCTATGCAAGGGCGTTTGGGCAGATTTTTGACATGGATAAGTCTTCTCTGTTTCTCAGTCCTAATACAAGTAAACAAGCTGCCAATGATATCAAGTACATTTTCAGCCTGGAAGTTGTTTCTCTCCATGAGAGATACCTGAGACTGCCATCTATGATTGGTGGAAGATTCTTAATATAGTTATAGTACATAGCATATCATTCTCTTCTCGAGTGGTGGAAGAGAGGTGTTAATTAAAGTTATGGCTCAATCAATGTCAACATATGCCATGAGTGTTTTCAAGATCTCGGGGGGTTTGTGTGATGATGTACTGTTGGAAATTGTTGATTATGAATATTTGGTGTTGTTAAATAACAACAATTAGTAATAATTTCATGTTGGAAATTATTAAGTAACAACAAAAGTTGTTAATCAAATAATTAAGTAACAACAAGAGTTGTTAAGTAACAACAATTAGTAAAATATTAAGTGGAGAACATATGGTACACCCATGATGGTAACATTTTTGGAAGGGTTAGAGAAAGTCATTATGAATCCAAATACATGTGATTACATAGTAATCAATGCATGTGATTAAATAGTAATCAAAGATTAATAGTAATCCATGCATGTGAGCTAATAGTGACTTGGTTTCCCTCCTATAAATAAGAACATTTGCTTATTGAGTTAAGCAATCAATTAAGTTTGATTAAGAGGTCTTTACAAGTTTAAAGGTATGCAATTGTGTTGTAATTAATATAAATTTATTTCAATTAGTTTGTAAATAAATCTAGGACTAGTAATACATGTATGGTTAGATCCTAAGAGGACAAACATGTAAATATATTAGGGATTATGTTTCCTAACATTGGTATCAGTAGCTTAAATGCATATATTCTAGTTGGATTACACAAAAATTGCATAAACATGCATGAAAGTTGTAAGAAATGCTTCTGGTTTTTGTTTTTACAAAAATAATTTTCGTCCAACTTTGGGCCATAATAACTCTCTGTAGAAAATTGATAATGGCATGTTCAAATATGTTTTTGAAAACTAGGTCATGAGATCTTCAATTTGGTATATCATTTGCTTAATTTGGATTAAAATTGAGAAAGATATAGACCCTAGAAGTTGGCTAGATGAATCTGTTTTTACCCAGAAAAACACTCCCAGAATAAATGTACTACATGTCATCTGTTATTTAGAGAAGCGGACGACAAGTCGTCCGGATTCTGTATGACAAGTCGTATGTTTGCCTCGTTTGCAGACGACATGTCATCCGTGTTGGACAATTATGACCCATAGCGTAACTATTTGTACAGATCATGGTGTTGTTGTACAAATTAACTATGTGACAAATGAGATTGCTCTCTTATCATTTGTGATTAGATCACCTAGATATATAAATGATAGGAGGTCCCTATGATTTTTTCCTGAATTGAGAATGATTTGAGACAGTATCTATCCACGAAGGATAAATCATTAAATATCCCTAGTCAGAGTATTATCGAGATTGGACATCGATAAATATGTAAAAGGCTAGTATTACACTTGTGCGCGTTGTGAGGGCATAACGGCATAGTTCTCATATATCTGGGTATAGGATACTCATGCAAGTGTAATAGGAGGTTATGTTTTACCGATGGTATGGGAAACAGCTTCGCTCTGGATAGACCCCCTCGGAATTCCATTGGTAGTATGACTATGTGTCTATGGAAGTCCGAAATCAGAGTAGGTGTATTTGGTCTTAACCTGAGACTTGCACCGCTAATACTTGCGACAATCAATATACTTTGGTTGCGGTCGTCCAGGGCTTTAACAGGTTCTGTGTACGCCAATGCTGGGTATATTGAGAATCGTAGTGTGTTGGGTGTGATGTCAAGACAGAAGTGTCATTCCAGTCATATGGAGATTATGGTCACGTAGGATACGGTACTACTTCTCCTAAGTACTGTAGTCATCAGGATAAAATGACAAGGTCATGTTTATCCGATTATAGAGACTAGTTACCAGACATCCGACATGTGCTTCGTACGGGGTAGACACAATTCCAGCCCCAGGCCTAGCACATGATCATTCGATACTGGACAGAAATACGCAATACTACGTATACTATGCCTGATATAGATCATTTAT
The DNA here is from genome assembly GCA_019454045.1 of Zanthoxylum bungeanum. Taxonomy (NCBI): domain Eukaryota; kingdom Viridiplantae; phylum Streptophyta; class Magnoliopsida; order Sapindales; family Rutaceae; genus Zanthoxylum; species Zanthoxylum bungeanum. The sequence goes on from SKCR01033194.1 coordinate 51,494, forward strand.
TCCTGTAAGGATATTTCCGAAGAATTGGGTAGGCATGGCGCTTTGCTAGAGGCCAACATTGTCTTGTAAATCGGTATAAACGTAGTACTTGGTACTTACGTGTTCGGATAGTCTGACGACCGAATTTACTGCCAACATATCCGGGGATCTCATGGGTCGCTTCCCAAAGATTCACCGATGACGTATGACTCGCACTCTAAATTAATCTGGGATTAATAAGAAGAAAGAGAATATTAATCTGGGATTAATTGCGGAGATATTTTATCTGGGATGAAATATCATTTAAAGAGAGATAACGATTAATTTGGAATTAATCGGTAAATTAATATATTCGATATATTAAACGAAATTGGATTTCGACAGGGAATTTAAATTAGATTTTAATTCGGGCGAACGAATTAATTTAGAATTAATTCGTTAGCGACGTGAATAGTGATTTCGCTAGGCGTAATCATTTAATTACGACGCAACGGAAAATTCGTTAATTTGGAATTAGCAAACCCGAGCTCGGGATTATTTGCGAGCGCATTCGCATTTCGAATTCGAGTGCGGCACACAAGTCAAATCAAGCGTCAAATCGCTAGTCGCATCTAGTGTCACTTCAAGCGTCAAATCACTTGTCACTTTGAGTGATGTGACTTGACAACTTGATGTGAGTTGATGGAAGTGGTTGGTGCTATTATGGCTTGACTTTTTGAAAGCCAAATTCACATGAAATGAATTTGAAATTCAAATGTGTGTATAAGATACACAAATTTGGAAACAAACCACACAACTCTCTCTTTTCTCTCATCTCTCTCTATTCACGCCCAAGGGGCCAAAACCTTCTGGTTTGCTGTTAAAACAGTGAGCAGTGAGAAGCCAAGAGTGGGATTTTGTGGCAAAATCTCAAGTGCTAGCACACTTACGAGACATGCGAAGGTGATAGGGAAGTCCACCAATGAGCCGGGAATCGTTCGACGAAGCTAGGAGCTTGACGAAGGACCAAAACCGAGCCAAAACCAGTGAGCAGAAACTGTCACTACCGTGACCTTTGAGGGAGCAGTTTTTGAAGTTTTGTTCGTCTCTGCGTCGCTTAACCGATCGATGTGAGTATTCCGCAACTTCGTTGATTTGTATTCACACATATTTCATGCTTATTATTGATCTTGGGACCTTAATAGAAACCAACAATCCTGTATATGTACGAAAAGTCATACGTATAACACCGAGAAGGACGACATGTCATCCACAACATATCAACCGAAAAGTCGGCTGGTAGTATAAGATCCAAATGACATGTCATACGGCCACAGAACACACGGATGACATGTCATCCCCGCGTGAAAGTTAATCGAGACTGGCCGGCGCGTGATAGCACTTTAGGGTGAGTGGGAGCCCGTGGCTGGCATGTGAGACACCCTTGACGCGCGTGTATGGCGCGTGAAGTTTGTGTCGGCCCGTGTGGGTCATGTCTGTATCGGTTTGCTTCGGTAATTCCGATCCGTCGTGATTATATGTCTAATTCTTTTTTGTAAAATGTTATAATCGGCCAAGATAAATTTGTTTTATCATATAAACTTTGTGTTTATAATAAATATCTTTGTGATGTTTATTTAGTCAATGTAACTTTGTGTTTCATTGTATTGATTTTTCCTTGTATTTGTTGCAGAAAAATCATGGCGATTATGCGAAGAGTTGCAAAAATGATTACGACACCCACAGACTGGGAGATGATATCATGTTGCTGGAAATGGATAAATATCGAATGAGTGAAAGCGATGATATGATTTCGCATATCATCACTTTCAATAACATGTTACATGAGTCAATCTGGGCAGGTAATTGGATAGGACAACCAAATAGATTCAGATTACTGAGAAACACTCTCCCTAAGATATGACAAAAACAACTTACTCGTATTTGGATATTAGTAAAACGTGAGGAAAAACATGTTCCTTATAATAAAGCCATTGAGAGGTTAGCGATTCATTATCTCCGACATAAGGCAAATAATACAATTTTTCCTTTGATGTCCCGTAAACGTTGCAAGAATCCTAAATTTTCTATCGGATTTCCATGGCTGTCCAAGATCAATTACAAGTTACCCAAAGAGTTTGAGGATTCGTATCCTAAAATATATATGAGTTGGGACTCTAAAACTGGGAAAATTATTATTGTAAAATATTAATTTTATCATGTTATTTCTGTGTGTAATGATTTGTTATTTCACGGCATGTAAATATTGTATTTATATGTATGGATGTTCTATGTTGAATTTAATTTATGTAATTAAATCAATGAGTGTCGTGTACATTAATTGTCGCATGATTAAGAGGTTCAAAAAATTTATGTATTTTTTTTAGAAAATGATTTTACATGATTGATTATGTTGATAATATTTTTACATTGGGTAATTGGATTATGATTGGACACATAGTGGCCTTTTGACTCTAACCCCATTGAAGAATTTTATTAAACATAATTCGTTTCATGATAAAATAAACAAAAGTATTAACAATTGTGCATGAATGTCTGTAGAAACTTTGTGTTTTTTAATGGCTTCCGCAACAAAGAACATTATCGCTGAACTCAACAAGGGTGAGAAACTGAATGGCGATAATTATGAAATTTGGATCATGAAAATCCAATATGTGTTAGAAGAACAAAAGGTTCATGAAACCCTGAAAATGAGCATGGATGAACCTGAACAGGGCACTACGGCCCACACAGGCGAGACCGAGAGGCTTATGAGGCCTGGAAGAAAAAGAATTACATTGCCCGCATTACGTTGCTAAGCAGTATGGATAATGACCTAATGAAAGAGTTCAGGAAATAGACATGGCTACGGACATGTGGTCCATGCTAGCTGAAAAGTTTGGTAGTACCTCAATAACCAAACTCAGGTCACTGACAATCAAGTTTGACACATACAAGAAATGCCTTGAGTTTACTATGTCAAAACACTTGAGGCAAATGTCAAACATGATTACTGAACTAGCAGATGATGGACATGTTTCTACAGATGAACAGAAAGTCCAAGCGGTTATTCGTTCTCTTCCAAATAGCTGGGAGCATAGGAAGATGCATTTGACCCACAATGAGAGCATCAAAACCTTTGATAATGTTAAACGTTGCCTTGAATTAGAAAGCGACCGACTCGCGGCCGTTAAGTCAAATACTGAAGTGTATATGACAGAAACTAGCAAACATGGGGGTTTCAAGAAGAAAATAAAATTTCATGGTGGTGGGTTCCAGTTCGGAAAAGAACAAAATTCTTCCAAGCCAGAAAAGAAACAGAAAACCAATCAACATGGGAAAGGAAAACGTCCTACCAAAAAGAAAAACATGGCAAAGGTTAAATGTTTTAACTGTGGAAAGAAATGTCATTTTGCTCGTGACTGCATCGAGCCTAAAAAGGTGAATACATTTCGTGCATATTTAAATGAAATATGTGTTTCAAGTTAAATCTTTCTGACTGAATCTAATCCTTTGTGGACTGTAGACTCATGAGCCACAGACCATGTAGCGAAGGATAGAGATGCCTTCGTGGAATTTCGACAAATTTCACCTGGGGTGAAGTGGATATATGTTGGCAACAACTCACGGGTTGAAGTCAAAGGAATAGGAACATGCAAGTTAGTCATGCATGGTGGAAAAACTTTACTACTACATGATGTATTGTTTGCTCCACAAATTCGTCGAAATTTAGTTTCTGTGTTGTGTTGGTTTGTTAATTTAGGTTTTAATTTGAACTTCCATAAATTTGGTGTTGATTTGTACTTAGGTACAATACATTATGGTTCTGGTTATTTTCTGGATGGTTTTATTGTATTAAATGTTAAATGTTTTAATCACAATTCCATTTTTTCGTTTGTTACTTCATCTTTCAGTGATGATAGTGATGTAATTGTGTGGCATGCTAGACTTGGCCACATTGGCCAGCAAAGAATGAACAGATTAGCCAAAGAAGGCTTTCTGGGAAATATTAAGAAGGTAGAATTGTCAACATGTGAATATTGCTTGGCTGGAAAAACTGCGAGAAAACCATTTGGAAAATGGACTAGAGCAGAATTTTCATTACAATTAATCCATTCAAATATATGTGGTCCAATGAATGTAGGGCAAGGCATGGAGCATATTATTTCATCACATTCATAGATGATTTTACATACTTTAGTTATGTCTATTTGATTGCTTATAAATCTGAAGCATTAGAATGTTTCAAGAAATTTTTGAATTTAACAGAAAATCAATTGGACAAGAAAATTAAAGCACTACGCACTGACCGTGGTCGTGAGTACTTATCTGATCAGTTCAGAGAATTATGTGATGAAAAAGGAATTAGTCATCAGTTGACTACTCATGCTACTCCTCAACAAAATGGTGTTGCGGAAATATAACTCTTCTTGAAATGGTTAGGTCTATGATGGCACAAGCAATTTGCCTATAACCTATTGGGTTGATGCATTATTAACTGCCACATATGTATTTAACTGAGTGCCATCAAAATTTGTTGCCACCACACCATATGAGTTATGGACAGGTCGCAAACCAGATATTCACTTTCTGAAACCTTGGGGTTGTGCGGCCTATGTTCATGTGCGTTCTAACGAACATGGAAAGTTAGGCCCAAGAGGAAAAAAATGTATCTTTATAAGATATTCTGAACAATCAAAAGGGTATGTTTGCATAAGTGAACATGAAAGTGAAGGTGTGACAGAATTTGAATCACGAGATATCACAATTTTAGAAAATGATTTTCCTAAGCAGGGAGAGATAGGTCAAGATTTATCTCTATATGAAATCCAGATCACATGGATCACATGATTGGTGAACACTCGGTTTACCTAATTCAAGTGGGAGTGATGAGAGAAATTTGAGAAAACATGATGAATTTGTTTCATATGAATCTCAAAATGATGAATTAGTTTTACACGAGTCTCATTCACGTGATCCGAGTGGGAGTGATGTACATAATCCAAGTGGGAGCAATGTGCATGATCCAAATGGGAATAATATGGAAAATGAGGAATTAGTTCCACCACTAGAATCCCAATTGCGACGTAGTAATCGTATAGGCATTCCTCGACGTCGTTTCGATATCGAAGGAGAAATCTTTATGATTCTACCTCAAGAGGATGAAGAACCTAGAAACATAAAAGAGACTCTTCAGTGTCCTGCTAAGAAAAAATGGATAAAAGCAATGGAAGAAGAAATGGAGTCAATGAGGTCCAACCAAGTTTGGAAATTGGTTGATCTACCCATAGGACGCAAAGCTATCAAGAACAAATGGGTTCTTAAAATAAAGCGTAATGCCGATGGCAATATGAAAGATATAAAGCACGGCTTGTAGCAAAGGGTATACACAACATGAAGGAATTGACTACGAAGAGACTTTTTCACCTGTTGTAAGGTTTACCTCAATTCGCTTGATTTTGGCTATAGTAGCAAGCAAGGATCTAGAATTACATCAAATGGATGTAAAGACTATATATGGTCTACATGGAACAACCAGTAGGTTTCATAAAAGAAAATGAAAAGGAGAAAGTATGTAGACTTTTAAAGTCTATATATGGTCTCAAGCAATCGTCTAGACAATGGTATACACGATTCCACAATACAATCATTTCGAATGATTTCACAATGATAGATGAGGATCATTGTGTGTACACCAAGAGAGATAAAGATAAGTTCATTATCTTATCTTTGTACGTGAATGATATACTTATAGCCGGAAATGATAAGGAGTTTGTAAAACACATCAAAGAATGGTTATCATCTAACTTCGAGATGAAAGATATTGGTGAAGCTGCATATATTCTTAGGGTTAAGATCTCAAGAAATCGTTCAAAGAATTTATTATCTTTTTCACATGAGTCATATATAAAGAAAATTCTTGAACGCTTCCAAATGCAGGCTTGTAAACCCATTGATACTCCTATCACGAAAACTGAAGCTTTGAGTCATAGATTGTGTCCTGAAACTCCACAGGAAAAGGATCAAATGAAGAAAGTTCCTTATGCAAATACAGTTGGAAGTTTAATGTACGCAATGTTGTGTATAAGACCTGATATCTGTTTCGCTGTTGGAATGGTAAGTAGATACCAATCCAATCCAGGATTAGCACATTAGAAAGCAGTTAAAAGGATATTTAGGTATCTGAGAGGGACAGCTGGTTACTTATTGTGTTATCAAGGAAATTATCTGCAATTGAGAGGTTATACTGATGCGGACTGGGGAGGAGATTTAGATGAAAGAAAATCTACCTCCGGTTTTGTTTTTTTGCTAAACAATGGTGTCATTTTATGGAGCAGTAAGAAACAGTATAATTCTGGTTTTGCTGCTAGCCTCACACCCAAGCCCAATTAACCCACCAAAGCCCATAAAACACATCCCAATTAATAAAACACATTTAAAACACATGGGAAATTAAATTAAATCTTAATTAAATTAAACATTGAATTAAATAAATATTTAAAACATTTACCAATTAAATAAAACATAAAATATAATCATACCTAATTAAGACAAATCAAATATATTAACTTCATAACTAAACAAAATCACATACTAATTAAAAAGATGTCATGCCTAATTAAAATCAATCATAACCAATTAAAAATATTGTATTCCTAATCTAAACCAAATTTGTCCCCCATCAAATCTCTTGCTTTCCTTGTCCAACACCAAATCAAATCCTCCCTTAATGCCAAATCCCTTCCTTGTGAGACAAGGTGAAGCCCTAGCCATTCTCTATATAAACAACACCTCTCCAAGGCATTCCCCTCCGGTAGTGCACGCCCATTACAAGAAAAGAAGCAAAGAATTTCCAACCCATTTCCCCTAGCTCATTCACACAAGAAACACCCAAGCTCATACACACAACTCACACGAAAATCACAACACCCACAAGAAAACCCAAAGCTTATTGACACAACTCTCCCTCACTCTCAATAATCGAAGATCACAAACCAAAGAACCCTCATTGCCTTGACCAAAACACATCTTGAACAGCCCCTTTACCTCATCAAAACAGCCCCTGAACCACACCATAACACCACCGAAAATCACACCCAAAACAGTACCCAAAACATCCCAAGAACAGTAACTAAAATACAGCAGCAGAACAGTAGCAAAACGGCAGCGAATCGGAGTCAAAAGCAGCAGCAAAAGACGGAGAACGAAGACTCCAAACGGTGAGACAACGAACGAGAGCAGTGAACCAGTGAACCGGAAGAGTTGCGGAGCATCCACCCTTCCGACGATCGTGTGCCGTACATCCGAGAGGTGATTTAAAAGGTTAGACCTGATGGTACTTTTCACACTCATCTTTATTTGATTTTTGTTATTTATCTTGATCGTATTTTAATTATTTGTTGAATCTTGTTTGTGTATGATGTGTGTTGTGGGTATTGGATGAATGGAAAAGTGTCGTCTCTTGTGGTATATATGATGGAAACTCGGACATAAATTTCATAGCCGATTCCGAATGGACGGTAGTATGATCTGTACTCGGGATACAACTCTACGTACCACTTTAGTAAACGGCACACTCTTTTGTTTTATGTTGCTTCGGTTGATTTATTTTTCATTATTTGAATTCTGCATGTTACTTTTGTATGTGTGATACAACCGAGCGCATGGGCTTAGTAAGTCGGATTAAAGGTCCCCTATTTGGAGGGGTTAAAATCATTTACCACGATGTTTTGCCGCGCCGGTTGATGTGTGTTCGGTTGAATGCAAGATATGTTCAATCGGATATACTAAGTTTGATATGATTGTCTTTATTTTTTATATGCATTGAGATAAGCGCATGAGCTTAGTAAGTGCGATGAAAGGTCCTCTAATTGAAGAGGTTAAAATCCTTTGCCACGATGCTTCGCAGCGCCTCGTATTTCGCTATTTGCTTTTTTATGTATGTATTGCATCACATTTTGTGCATCAGGTCAGTTCCCGTTCGAACGCGTTATCAAACGCTATACGAACGTGACCCTTTTGTTTTCCGTTCGAACGCGTTTTACAAACGCTACTCGAACGCGCATGCATTTTGTTTCATCAGGTCTGGATCCGTTCGAACGCGTTATCGAACGCTATACGAACGCGAACCTTATGTTTCCCGTTCGAACGCGTTTTACAAATGATACGCGAACGCGCACACGCACTTTCTTAGTCTTAGCATGCATCAGGTCTGGTTCCATTCGAACGCGTTCTCGAACGCTACGCGAACGCATATGCACTTTCTTAGTCTTATCTTGCATCAGGTCTGGTTCCGTTCGAACGCGTTCTCAAACGCTATACGAACGCGAACCTTCTGTTTACCGTTCGAACGCGAATGCTACACGAACGCGCACACACTGAACTGAGTCTGTCTCATCATATTCATGCATAATTTCCTCTTGGTTGATCTTTCTTGTATTATGTAGCCAATCATATTATTTGTATTCCTGCATTTATCCACTCTATGTGTTCTTGGGATGATATTCAAGCATGATTAGGCTGTTAGCATGTTATTTGGTTAATATGTTCATGAGATAGTACTCAAGCATGATTAGGTTGTTCTTAGTTTTCCATATCATATGATTGAGAAATGTTCATGAGATTGCCATGAGATGTTGCATGTTGTGATGAACTTGTTGATGTATGCTTGTGAATTTAGAAGCATGATACTCTTGGAAATAAATGTTACTTAACTTGATTAAATTATTACATAAATCCTTTCATTACAAGTGACATAAGTAAGGGACCATTCTGAACCCAACGGTTGAGGTCTTCCCTTGCGAGGGGTGAGTGCGGCCTTAAATCTCATTTTCTCGGTTCACATCGGGTGGCGACTCCATTACTCTCCGGTTTAGTCCCCCGTGGCTACTCCGTACTCCCGACCGGGCCGCGAGCCCGGGACAGCATGCGTCGCCCCAGATCCTGTGTGCCCACACTCTTGTCTGTTTCGATCCGAAAGGATATCTCTGGAAAAGCGAATTGAATCAAGGTTGAGAGATTCGAGAAATGAGAAAGATCATTATATGAGTAATATCACATTAGCTTGTATTCACTGGTCAACCAATTATGTTATTCTATGTGATCAAACATGATTGTGAATACAAAATAAATATTACATTCGAAAAGAGATCGAGAGAGATTTAATGTGATAAATGATCGAGGATACTGCATACATAATCAACTATGGTTCTATCCATTTTTCGAGCAGCTATATATTCCTAACAGATGTATAGCAATTAAGCTCTCGAAGTATGCTGGTCGCACGGCACAATTGCAAAGTATGAATTATTCTTGTAGAGATAATAAAAATTGTTGATCCCATCATGTGTGAGGGGAGATATTGGAAATTGTGATTGAGAATTATTTGGTGTTGTTAAATAACAACAATTAGTAATAATTCATGTTGGAAATTATTAAGTAACAACAAGAGTTGTTAATCAAATAATTAAGTAACAACAATTAGTAAAATGTTAAGTGGGGAACATATGGTACACCCATGATGGTAACATTTTTGGAAGGGTTAGAGAAAGTCATTATGCATCCAAATACATGTCATTACATAGTAATCAATGCGTGTGATTAAATAGTAATCAAGGATTAATAGTATCCATGCATGTGTGCTAATAGTGACTTGATTTCCCTTCTAAAGATTTGTTACTGACGAGCCACGGCAATTGCACCTATCAAAGCAACTAAAGAATTATTGAAATGAGTTCAAATGGAAGAAAAAAGTCTGTTGATAAATGAATTCCAATTTGTTGACTATTACTTATCAAATCTTGTTCGATAATCTGGTTGGGTCGTGTAGTCCAAATAATCTTGTACCACGACGTATCTAGAATAGTAGCGATTAGCGAAAATAAGACCATTTGCTTATTGAGTTAAGCAATCAATTAAGTTTGATTAAGAGATCTCTACAAGTTTAAGGTATGCAATTGTGTTGTGATTAATATAGATTTATTTCAATTAGTTTGTAAATAAATCTAGGACTAGTACTACATGTATGGTTAGATCCTAAGAGGACAAACATGTAAATATATTATGGATTTGTTTCCTAACATGTACAAAAAATTTGACCAAATTAGGGGTCCAATAAATCTAACGGAAGAATTCATTGGGCTAAGTGGGAGAATTGTGTCAATAAAAAAAAATGGTGGGGTTGGTTTTAGAGAGTTCATATGTTTTAGCAAAGCCTTGCTAGCCTAGCAAGGATGGAGGCTTGTTCAAAACTCTAATACATTGGTCCATAAAATTTTGAAGGCTAGGTATTTCCGAGACAGATACTTTTTGGATGCAAAGATTGGGTGTAATCCTTTATTTGTAGGTTGTTTTATGAGGCAGAGACGTATTGAAACAATGAATTAGATGAAGAGTTGGTTGTGGGAAGAAGATATCGGTCTTGAGGAAGACTGTTGACGGTTGTTTTTCGTTCTAAGGGTAATTTAGGAAATCAGTCCCTCGAACAACCTCCTTCAGCAGTGAATTTGTTTGGTTAGTAGGGAACCAAAGCAAACTTAGCAAGCATACAGATAATCACAAAGATAAAGATTTATGTGGTTCGGCGGAGAGTGGCTCCAACCTACGTCCATGTGGTAAAAATTGGGGGGGGGGTAATTTATTATCTGCTCGGGGTCAAAACTGACCTGAGTTACAAATGGTACGGTAAGCTTTTGAAGGGTTTACAACTCTTCGGGGTCTTATACAAGCCTGTTACAAATCTCTCAAATGATCGGGTACTGACCAACTTTCTCTCTTTATCACTAAATTTTAGAACTTATAGCTTTATTAAAAGTAGTGAGATGTGAAAATCGCTATCCCTTGAATTTGTGGCTTCGACCCCTTTACATAAGCTTCCAAATCCACTATTCCACCAACCCATAATGTCAGCTCTTGTCACCATGTCTTTGTTGCCCCATGCTTCTTTTCCCTAACCAATCTGCAAACAATCGCTCTGGCCTCTGATTTAACCACCCCCTGTCAGTAAAAACCCATCATTCCAACCTTTTGGGCACTGCTACACACTCTGTTGACGTGACACCTTGTGGTTCAACCACTCCAATATTGTTTCGTCTTGTAGAGTCTCTTCCCAAGGAGAGCCGTTGACTTACTATTATCACTTCGGCCTTCTAGAAGTCCAAACTTCCAAGTAGGGCATACGTCATATACATGTAAATACAAAATATCGTGGCCTCAACCCCGCTCCTCGAATGGCATGCCGAGGTGAATGGTGATAGGCCAAATCTTCTTGACTTCTTCAACCAGGTCAGGTCGGTAAGCATAGACTACCCCGGGTCGGCTTCCACAAATGCTCAAATATTACCAAATCTAATACTTCCTTTATGGGTCAAGTCGATATCCCAACTCTACTTCATCGACCGGTTATGTCCTCGGTAAAACTTCCTCGTATAATGGGCTCGGGTCCTTCGTCTGACTTCAGCCTCTTTAGGCCCTCTTCATTCTCCGTTGGCTAAGTAAAAACCCCATGCTACCCCTTCTCGATATTCAAACTTCCTCGGGTGAAAAACCACCATCAACAAAGACTCAACAGTAGATGTTTTGATCGATGACAGACAGCGGTGGAATGAGGAGTTGATTCGGCAAAGCTTCAGGCCGGATGACGCTCGGCAGATTCTTGATATTCCCCTTCCTTTAATGGCTGAAGATGATAAGTTGTTATGGCATTATGATATTAGAAGTATTTTCTCAGTGAAGAATGCATATCAATTAGCTGTGCAAAGGAAGAATATGGTGACAGCAGGTTCGTCATCTCAAGGAAGTGATTGGTGGAGCTCAGTTTGGGGTCTTAAAATTCCTGGGAAAATTAGAGTTTTCTTATGGAGAGCTTTATCCAATCTCTTGCCAACGACCGGAAATCTGTTTAAGAAGAAGGTGATAGACAGCCCCTTGTGCCAAAATTGCAAATCCAAAGAAGAGATCCCTTTTCATGCAGTGGTTTAATGTCCAGCCATTAAGAAAGTGTGGAAGCACTCCAAATTCGATCATCTGCTTAAGAATTACCATCACCCTGATTTGTGGTTTTTCTTGAAACTAGCTAAGGTTGTGTTGAAAATAATGGAATTTGAGGATTTAGCTGTGTTAGTGTGGGCCGTCTGGAATGCTCGCAACCAACTTCTGTTTGAGAATGTGAAGATGCAACCAAGTAGCATTATTGGCAAAGCTGAGGATTTGGCTAGTTCTTGTAGAAGGGTGAACAAAAAGCCAGATTTGGAAGCAGTTTCAGGCAAGAGTCACGGACCAATCTCGTGGACTCTACCGCCTAAGAATTGGTTCAAGTAAAATGTGGATGCTGCAACTGATGCTAGTAAGAACAAAACAGGTCTTTGGAGCTATATTCCATAACGAGAGGGGCAAAATTATGGTAGCAGCTATATAACAATCCAAGTTTGTTGGTGTTGTCAAATTTGTGGAAGGAAGCACTGAGATTTGGCCTTCAAGTAGTTTGGGATTCTGGTTTGATGCCTCTTTGTGTGGAGACTGATGCGAAGAATGGGGTAGACTTAGTCAATTGCCGGGACAGTAGCAAAAAAGAGATAGGGACAGTGATCAATGATATCTATCGTATATCGAAGTCCTTGGGGAAGATCATATTCACTTTCATTCCACGAGCTTGTAACCTCAAAGCTTATAGATTATCTAGGGTAGCTGTTAGCAAGCATAGCTATAATTAGACCTGGCCGGCGGTCCGGTTTGATTTCGAATCGGACGGTTATCTGTTCCACGAGTGCGGAATATTCGGTTCTTTTTTTTTAATAGAAAAATTTGAGATTGAAAAATTAATTTAAAATTATGAATTTGAATTTATATAATAAACTTACATTAAATTACATTTAAAATTATTGTCTACAAAAATTAAAAATAAAATTATTAAATTAAAGAGCTTAAACTTAAATTTTTAAGAACTTAAGTTGCCTACGTATCCTCCAGGGGTGAGAGGAATCAAAGCTCACGTAGTTTCATTACAATTTTCAGATATTTCCCCATTGTAATTTTACAATTCTTTAATTATCAATAATCATTATCAGTGCTTGTTGATCATTCAGCTCTAGTTCCGTTTGTACTTGCAGATCTGCATTGTCGAACAAGTCTTCAAATTCATCAGGGGCATCTTCTTGTTGCCTCAGATCAGCTCTGGTCCAATCATCCACACATGTTGTTGCTTCTAGAGTGCTTGGATGTAATGAAGACCGTCTAACTTCCAATATATTGCCTCCCATGTTGAAGGCTTGCTCAATCACAACGGTGAAAACATGTGCTGTCAATATATCTTTACCAATAATTGATCATACATGATATACATTTTGATGTCGGTTCCACCATTCAAGGATTTGAAAATTTTTACTAACTAAACTTTCGGTTGAAAACTCGAAATTTATAGATAAATAATTATCTAATTTCGGATTATTAGTCGTGTTATCCCTATGTTTTTTTATTTCGTTGTAATAACCAACGATCACATGTGATATGTCTTGTTTGCATTACGGGGTCGCTACTACTAGATTGTCCTATTAATTGTAAGTTATATCTTCTAATATAATCATTAAATAACTCTATTAAATCATTTTTTATTTTAGCTATTATTCTTGTAATATCAATTTCATCTAATATTCATAAATATCCATAATAAGCTTGTAAAGCACTATTCAAACCTTCTAATTTAAATCTAGGATAAAAAACATCAGCAATAAGAAAAAGTAAAGGAATATCTCTAAAATAATGCAATCATTTTCGTTTCATAACATTAATAGCTTCAAACAAAACAATATCATTAGGATCGGGACTTTCAACATGCTCATCGAGAGTACCAATAATATTCAAACTTTCAAGAATAAATAAATGTGCAGTAGGATAATAAACTCCGCTAAAAATATTTATAACATCATTAAAAACTTTTAAAATATCTAAAATTTTATCACAAATTTCTCATTGACTAGGAAAAAGTGTGATATGTTGAGGAAAAAAACTACATAATGCATCTTTGTATTGCAAAGCTTGACATAAAAGAAAATAAGTTGAATTCCAACGTGTTAGAACATCTCGTGAAAATTTTATCGGTTTAATACTATTTAATTTACAAAACTCGGCTCATTCTCTCCTAACTTGAGAATATGACCAAATACAATTAAATGCTTTCTTAATAGAATCAATGAAAGGTGATAATTTTTCCAAACCATCTTAAACACATAAATTAAGGACATGACATGTGCAACGAACATGAAAAAATCGACCCCTTAAATGTGATTCGCATATTTATATTAAATCAGTGATTGATGCAGTATTTGCAGATGAATTATCAAATCCAATTGTTAAAATTTTACCTAATAAATCATATTCATCAAAAATTATTTTCATCATTCTATAAATATTTTGTGTAGTATGTTGTTCATCAAAAACTCTAAATGCAATAAGTCGTTTTTGCATGTTTCATGATGCATCAATTCAATGACAAATCACACTCATGTATGAGTGTGTTCGCCAATGGTCACTCCAAATATCAGAACAAATAGAAAGATGACATTTAATATCTCTAAATGTTTTATTTAAAATAATTTTACTATATTTGTATAATTTAAAAATTTGACGTTTTGTTGTATTTCGAGTCATTCTACAAGCAGCGGGATTTAAAGTATTTTAAACGTTATTAGTAAAAGCAAGTTTTTCACCAAAACTTAAAGAAAGATGTGTCATAAAAGTTAATTTAGCAAATTCTTCTCTATTTTTAGCATCATAATATTTAAATAAATCTAAAGAACTCGTAGTTCTACTAGATGATGTGTACCGGATCATTTGAGTTTGCGTCGTATCAAGTTCAAGCTCAACGGCATGATGTCTTTCCAGGTGTTTGATCATATTGTCGTATCCACTAGTAAATTTGTAAGAAACCTCACAATCATTGCATACTGCTCTTGAACCTTCATTTGCAGTATCGATTAAATGAAAATGAATTTTGAAAACATCCGAGGAGCAAGACTTATTTTCTCTTCTCAGTGAACCGATACTAGGGCCGCTCTCTTGGGTTGACACATTTGACATTGTGTTCTCAGATGAGCTTGTCATTTGTTGTTTAAGAATTTTTAAAGAATTATAGAATTGAGAATTATAAATTGAAATTGTAAATGAGAGAATTGAGAATAAGAGAATTGTAGGAATTGAGATAATTGAGAATTGAGAATTTGGTGTATTGAAATAATGAAAAATGACCCCTATTTATAAATTTTTAAAATATTTTTGTGATACCTAAAATACTCATAAAATTAATCATTTTATTACTGTTATTATGGGTAATTTGGGAAATCCAAATTATTATTAAATTTTTTTAACGTATATATTTATATGTTGGGGCAGGTAGCGGCTAGTAGCCATTGGGACAAAGGATTGGAACCCTAGGGTTCCAATTCGGTTCCAACGAAACCAACCAGCCAGAACTGGAACCAAAACCGTCTGATTCCAACCGGTTCGGTTCTGATTTTTGTAATCGGAACCTTGGCCGGATCTAGCTATAATGTTTGGATAGAAGATATTCCAGAAGATGTTTCGTCTTTCCTTGTTTGATTAATGGAAGTGTTCACTTTATAAATAAATAAAAAAAAAAAAAAAAAAAAAAAAAGCACAACTCTTAATATATATATATATATATAAATAGTTTTATTTTGGTTCAGTACAACAAGAAATTCACCTTCACAATACTACAGCAAGAGTTGCATGTTCCCTCCAAAATATAATGGCAAGGAAAAAAACGTAAGAAATACCCAAACAAAAATCTTCATAAATCATAAGCCATCTCTAACGGCTTTAACATCACCCCCCCCCCCCCCCCCCCCTCCCCCCCCATTCTTGAATGTCTGTTTATTAATCATAAGCCTTCTCCCAGTCATCAGCCACCTCTGACAGCTCCGCTTCACTAAAAGTTGCAGCAGGCTGCCCTTCCAAATTCATAGCGCTTGCACTTGATTCACCCTCTAAATTGGAATGATTTCCCACCCATTTTGCAGGTTCTTCAGTTCTGACAGATGCAGCAGACGATTTAGACAATGTTTCGGAGTCCAGGACACTCCACCGATTCATTGATGCAGAAATTGGAGCTTCTTTGCCTTTCCAGGCAGATGCCTGCACATCTCCAGAACCAGCAGACAACTCTTCATCACCCCATGAATCTTCTCTCCAAGCCATCTCTTGAACTACAGCCTTCTTCCATGGATTTCCTCTCTGAGTAGAAAGGGCTCCTACTTCTTTTATTGATCCTGGTCCTCCCCACGCATTAGCGGTCGATGAGGTTGATGATGCACCACCATTTTGAACCACAACAGCACCATAATAAACTGATCCATGATCCAATCTCCTTGTGGCAGTTGCTGCTCGGGCAGGATCACTAAATACAGCTAATGCATTCTTGTCATTCAACCAAACCAGTTCACATTCCCCTCCAAATCTCAAAACCAGCGCACTTATATCTGATTCCCTTGGCAAATCTAGAAAAGAAACTACAAGCCTGGGATCCATGTCTACTAGAGGATCAAAAACTGGGGGATGAGGAGCGGTTATAGTGATGGCACCCTTAACCCCAATCACCCGAGGTGGAGGTTTGGACTTGGGTGTTACATGAACCACAATAAAACGCTTTGGCTCCCAACCGGCAGGATTTACAGCAAGTTTCCATCTCTCAGCTATTAGCCTTACTGCATCTCTCTTATCCTTCAGCATTGGACAGAAAACATGAACCTTCAGGGCATTTGTAGACGCTCTGTTCTTGCCAAGCACCAAGAACTTGCATCTTTCCTCCACAGCGAGAACCCACTTTGGATCACGCCTACAAAGATCAGCAAGCAACTCAGAAACAGCACTCTCTCCAAAATGAAGTGCATCCAAATTTGGAGGAGGAATTTCAAAAGCATCCGCAAGTACCCGTTTACGCTCCAATTTAGCGCATTCATCATCGCACATAAGCTTCCTCTGCCCTAGGGGAACCTTCTTGCCTGTCACTTCCGCAGGTTGAAGTGGTGCTGGCAACTTTTGGACAATGGAGGCATCATAAACATTATCAGAACTAAAAAGTGTACTGCTCCCTCCAGCATCACAAGGAACACTTGTTGCAATCCGGCCACAAGAACAAGTGATTGTGACAGGGAATTCACATCTTACATCAGGACATACGGAAGATGGATGACATAGGGAAGTACATGTATGCCTGCAATCCCTCCTTGGAGCACCACACACTTGCCCACAAGAAGCCTTCAATCCTGGTTCAGAACTGCAGGCAGTATCACAAGGTGGTGGGTGGCAAGTTCTGCCACATGCATGCATACCACATTGCCTGGTCTTGCCACAAAGCTTGTTACATCTAATATCCTTTGAGCCACAAGGTACGTTACGGAGAACCACATGCCCACCAATGCACTCCTTTGATATAGGCACCGAACAGGGTGGGCAGTCCCCAAAATGACAACTGTGAGACGCTGAATGGCCACAAGGCTGAGGAACCAAACATGGAAGCTGACATGGAGGAGGAGGTGTACCGCAAGGCAATGGAGGTGGGAATGAAGTTTTCCCACACGCACAAGTGAGATCGGTAAAGATTGTTTCAAGGCAAGGAGGGCAATGGCCACTGTGACACAGTGATTCACAGGCATGCTGTCCACATCTCAGCTTTTTTCCACAAGCCATTTGACAAAAGTGTGGATCCCAATCTCCAGAGAAAATGTTGTTAGAGCTAGAGAGAGGGCAGCACCGCTCACTACACCGGTGCCTCCCACAGTTCTTCTTTCGTCCACAAGCTTTCTCACAGGTGAAAATCTCATCCCCCGTTGTTCTGTAGCATTCCACAGTTCGGGAAGTTGATCCACAACGACACTTTTGGGTGACATTAACCAAACAAGGAGGACAATTCCCGGAATGGCACAACTCATTACAATAGTGCAGCCCACAAGCAAGGGGTTTACCACATGTTTCTGAACAAGCTTGAATTGGGTCCAAACAACTCTTCCTTTGCTCCTGCAAGCTTGTCTTTCCACAAAAGCAAGATTTGATTTTGCTTGGCAACAATTCACAATCTCCACATGGACCAGGATGGCAGTTCTCGCCACAGTTATGATGACCACAACTAAGCATTTTTTCACAAGTTGAACTACATGAAAAAACTCCAGCTTCTGCTTTCACTTCCCCCTTTACAGCCATGTCTCCACAAAGTACAACCTCCACCTTTTTCTTGCAGAAACACGAGGCACTAACAAGAACCTGGCAAGGACCACAAGGACCCACATGGCATATCTTCTCACATTTGTGACGCTGACATTCAAGATGCTTATCACACTGCTGACCACATGTTAGTACAGACTTCTGATCAGAGCATCTAGTTGTAATCATTTTCTTCCCACAAGGACACAAACGTGGTGAAGCAAATGCCTTACAAGGAGGGCATGGACCAGGATGGCACTGCAAGACACAGTTGTGAGGACAAAGATCCTCCTCACTCCCACCGGCACTTGAAATCTTACTCTCAAGTGGTTTCCCACACGGTTCCCCACAAGAATGCGGAGTCAAATACAAATCGGAAGGTGGGTCTGTTCTCTTTCCACAAAAACAAATATACCGAATCTCCTTTGATGATGTGAGCTGCACAAATTGGCAACCTGGGCACCGCCAGTTAAATCCCTGACTCTTCTCAGCTGTCAAATCCACAGATGTGGGTGCACGTGCCCATTTCTTGATGCAATTCAAATGAAAAATTGAGAAACAACTCGAACAAGACCATATAGGTGCAGACCTCCTAACCATATCATAACAAATCATACACTCGACTGTACCCTTCATGAGCTTGTCTTGAATTTCCTGCACAAGCTGTGGCAAATTCAGGTCCTTCATAATCTTCTTATCCTGATTCTCACCCCTTCCCCTCCCTCTCGGATGATCTGTGAACTGCCCATTTTGGCCTCTAAGAGCAACATTTCTGCTACTATCAACCACACCATTCGTATTTGGATTGATGATCTGTGGCGGTGCATTACCAATTGAAGCTGAGGATCCTCGTGGGACCCATTCCTGGCGAGCGGTGCTTCGGGCAGAATATCTAGTCCTATCCCTTCTATCAGAGCTCATGCTTTGATTAACTGAACTACAATACCCAATTGCAATTGAATCAAAGGCAACAACACAAAGATAAACACCCGAGCTTGAACCCCTCAGAAACTACAACAATCGGGAAAAAAAAAATCTATTATAATGAAGTCGGTTTACCCAATAAAAAGAAAACCCTAACACGCAATATTTGCTAACCTACAACGAATTAAATTCGCTCTTTAAATTAAAGTATCTAGTTTTCAAATTCAAAATCAGCAAAAAGAAAAAAAAAAATTAAAGGCCGAAAAAAGGTACAACCCCTAAACAAATTCGCAGCCACATATCATAAATATATCAAAAGTACAAGTAAAAAAGAATTAAAAAAAAAAGAAAAAAAAAAGAAGAAAATACCTGAAGAATCCAAAGAAGAAATCGATAAACGATTAGACGCTGGTCTCTAGTTTCTCGATTTGTTTTATTTTTATTTATATTGAGTCTGATCTGCCGAGGGGCAAATTTGCTTGGGGGCTGGGGCTTTTGTTTATTTATGATTATATTTTATAGGTTTGTCGAAAACAAAGTATGATTAATCTGGACTGTTGATTTATAGATTATAGATTACGTGCTGTGCAAGGAGGTGGGCCCTGCTTACAACCCGAACGTCGTGCGTGCGACATGCATCATATAATGATGAAATAAAATTTAAGTTCAGAAGGGGAAAAAGAGAAAAATTAGCTTAATTATGT
Organism: Zanthoxylum bungeanum; assembly: GCA_019454045.1. Classification (NCBI taxonomy): domain Eukaryota; kingdom Viridiplantae; phylum Streptophyta; class Magnoliopsida; order Sapindales; family Rutaceae; genus Zanthoxylum; species Zanthoxylum bungeanum. The sequence goes on from SKCR01033194.1 coordinate 71,290, forward strand.
AAATTTTAAAAACTATTTTCTCAATTAATTATTATTAAGCTTATATATTTATACTAGGCAACAATACTAAAATCGTATAAAATCAAAATAACTTTACCTCTCATTTCTCATGGTTTCTAAAGCAAAAAAAAAAAAAAAAAAAACTTCCCCCCTCTTACATACGCCATTCTCTCTGCCCTCTATCACTTCACTTTCAAAATAACTCTCTTGAAGATCTCTTCATCTTGAAACCGTGAGAATGTCCAAGAACGAAAATAAAAAAATCTCCTGTTCATATTCAGACAAAAGCAAAAGCAAGCAAGTTTTTTTAATATATTTTAATATACTTGAGTTTTTGACGGCTATCGCGTGTTTGATTTTTCAGTGAATGTGGGTGGTTTTATTATTTCGATTTTACTATTGTTTGTGTATTTTGTATTGCGGATAGCAGTTGTTTAATGAACAAATCCATTGACAAATGTTGTCGCACTACTATCGCACTATGCGACAACATTTGTCGCACTGCTATCGCATTGAGTTATTAGCACTGCGACACCATTCGTCATATTGATAACACAGTGCAGTAAATTTCTAGCAACTGATGATGACACAATGCGACATTTTTATGTCACACTCTGTAATACCCCAGGTGTTTGGCATGTTCAGCGTGGTCATCATGGTTTTGTAAGTATGTATGCTAAGCCTATATCTCGCGTGGTATGTCTACATGTTGACCGAGGCTATAGTCTGAGTTCATGACTATTAGGTCTTATTTTGCCTTTAATTCGCAATTTCAACATGCTTGCGATTGTGTTGCATCTGTGTGGGCGTTGGCATGCAAATCAACATTTTTTGTTTATGGAGTGTTCGACTAAGCGTTCGAATGTAACCGCTCTTGTGTCTGTGAAGCATTCTTTAGGGCGTTTGAGTGCATGTATGTGTTTGCGTTTGTGGCGCGTTTGCCATTCCGTTCGAACATAAATTTTTCTAGGGAGCTTCTTTTCAAGAAGCGTTCTTCAGGTCGTTCGAACGTAAGCTTCAAGAGGGCTCGCGTTCGTATTGTGCCCGACGGGCATTCTAACACGACATTGATTTTTAGAGAGAAAGTTCTGGATTTCAACCCATTATATAAAGGCCCTTTTAGATTTTTATGTCACGACCTCCTCCATAGAGCGGGCCCAACCCTAGAAAATGGTCATTGAATTACTTCAGCTCGAGCATTCTACATGTCATGTTATTTAACTAAATTTGCAAAGAAAGTAATAATCCATAAAATATAATTCAATAAATCTTAAAAGAAATATATACAACAAAAGTCTGTGAAAAACATGAAAATGTCTTAAATCTCATATCTCAAAAGTCAAAATAAATGTCTGGACCAACCTGAATGGCGGCCGTGGTAAACGAATCTAATTCTGGTACTGCTATTGTTGTGCTAGCAAACTACTTGAGATGTTTGGGAAAATGAGGGGTGAGAATTTAGTAAGTAAAACACTCAAACCCTCAACATGACCTCACCCAAAATTAGACACACACACACACACACACATATATATATATATATATATATATATATATATATATAAACAACATTATTATATAAGGACTATATCAGACAAAATATACTAAAAAAAAACAACATCAATCAAACAAGATTTGCTAACCGAATTCGATATAATAGTGGATTGAAACCATTGAGAGAGTATCAACGTCCCTCCTCCCAAGGTTTCCCACCTTATAACCTCGCATAAATGTGCAAGAGAGGGATTAAACTACACACCTCTGCTAACCTCGCATTGTTAGGGATATGCCTTATACCCAACTTGTGGATGGGCTATATGTACATGTATTTGCGATATTTTCATTAATTAATAAAATGACAATCTTTATTATACGTGTCTTACATAAATTATATGAATCATCAAACACTGTAATAAAGCCCTTGGAGTAATAAGATGATGGCTTCCACGCCTTATGAGAATCATTACTCTCAAACGTTCCTAGTCATAGTTTTATGAATAATCTGGGCGTTCACAAAGCGGAGAGACTAACATGATGATATGATCCGCCCTTAAGTGGGGTAGCCGATCTCATAGGCTACTAGCGGAGATCCGTCCGCTTGGTGTATCACATGGATGCATGAGTTGCTCTTGTCCATCAAACTGACCGCCGAAAGTTTTCACATGGAGTGTTATCCCATGTGTCTGTGAGAACTTTCATGTATCGATTGTATGACTAGTCCTTAGACTTGAGGTCTTTACAATCTTATGTGTGGATCAAATGACGTTGACATTCTCATTCCCCGGTTCAAAAGATCCGGTCATAAGGTTATGATTGGGTCATTTGTTGAAACACATGAAGTTTGTAAAGATACAAAAGAGAATCGCCACTCTCTCGGATAATATTTTCTTATAAGAGTAGTATTCCAATTCGCGGGTTGATATGTGTGATCAGTGCTTGAGACTGTGGCCGCAGCGGAAGAATCATGTGAGATTCTTGGGTTAGCACGATTCATGACACTATCAACATCATACCTTTGACTATTTGGGTAGACACTTTCCATACCCTATGTCAAACGGTGGGGCTACAGTGAGGCGAGGGATCGTATCATATGTAAATCGCATACAGAATGGGTATATATCTTTCCTTCTCATTTGAGGGCCTTGACATGTTGCTAGATGTCAACCTTGGTCATTGAAATCGAACGACCTATGATCGGAGGATAATTTATGTTCGATTAAATTATCACGATTCATTTCATGTCCAACTTGAGGGGAACCCAAAAGGTCACACACAACAAAGTCGAAATCAATGGTTAACAGTTCACAATACAAATTTAACAGTATATATGATTGCTGTAGGAATTGTTCATAAATTGTTCAATGTGTTTAATTATTGAACAGATCATTTATGAGGTTCCAAAGTGGCTTAGGGATTGGTGAATGACGATAGGGGCACTTTGGGAATTGGAAAAATGAATAAGAAAAAAAAATATGAATAGTAAATTTATTTAATTTTTTTATTTGTTTTGAATTCCAATTCGGCCCAAACTCTTATTAGGGTTTTATAATCTCATTAAACTACTATATTAAGATCCAATGGCTAAGATTTAATTAGCATTTATCCCACATCGGATACTTAATTAATTGTGTTGTCTTTGGAGCACTTATATAAACCCAAAGAATTCTTTACAAATTTTTACACCAAAACCTTTCATATTTTGGGTTTATATAAGTGAGCAACTCTAAATTTTAATAGTAAGCCACTGATTTTGAGGATCCTTAAGTCTAATTGACTCGAGGAATCTCAAGTTAAAAGTTTTGAGGTATTTGCCTAGGCTAGCACCAAGGGCAAAATACTCGTGCACTCAAGGCGTAGTCTTGCGTTGAGTTTTGGCTTTGGTGTGTGCACCTTTGGAGGCCACACACTTGGGTGGCTCATTGGAACGTGGAAGAGCTTGCTGAGTTCGAGAAAAGCTTGTAGATTGGAGGGAGGACTGGAGGAGTCTTCGGTTCAAGTAAGTCTTTTTCTTTCTTTATTTTTAATTAGAGTTCTTATGATAGTTAGCATGTTTAAGTTTATGTTCTTTGCATGTTTTATGAGTTTGTATGCTTAGAATATATAGTAACATGCTTAGGCTTGTAGAATAATCAAAACAAATGGGTCTTGGGCAAAGGGATAGCGGCATCATAATTTTAATTTTCCGATGCGCACTCACGGCCGCTTCCCAACAGTGATATCAGAGCGTCGTTTTTGTTTTGATTAGTTCTCTCTCATTTGAACTCGAAATTGGGTGTGTAAAAGCTCGTTGGAATGCAAACACCCTGAAATTACTTTTAGGCACAAGTTTTGCATGATTTGGTTAAGATTTGAATTGTGAAATTGCATTTAAAGTTCACGCATCTGTAAAAAAAACATGAATAGTAAATTTATTTGATTAAAATAAAATGCAATATCATAATTAAATATTAATCAAAGTTATTTAATGCCTAAAATAATTCCAACATATTAAAACTCATATGCTTGATGATTCTATGTATGATTAGAATTGGCATGATTATTTTAGGGTGCAAGCATCTAGAGACTTTCTAAGGAAATAGATAGTGTATTGCTTATCCCTTAGCTAAGTAATTATTCCGTGATGAACTTAGAGATTTATTACCTTTAAGGCTCATAAATATAAATCACTTGTTTATAATAAAAGACATTATAAAAGATACAAGTGGGGTGGGACCAAGGCGTTAATAAAGCTTTCCAAACTAAAGTTAATTTAACCAAAGGTATTACTAGAGTTAGATAATGATTTGGTGTCTTCCTTCACTCACTACCTTTTTATAGCCAAAAGGAAAATCTGTGAAGACATCTAGATAATCATTTACTCAAAGTTTACCTTAAAGCATATTTAAAGTGTTGGACTAATTTGGAGGATCTATTATTTATTCCTGTCACCAAGGCAATAAGAGCCTAAGAGGTAAAGGTATTTAAGAGAGTTCGCTCCACCCTCCCTATGGGAAATTTTAATGGAGGAATCCATTTGACAGTTATTCACTTAAACTTGCTAAACTTGCTAAAACCACTTATATGGCACAGTCGCTTAGGTCATATCAATGAAACAAGATTAACTAAGCTACATAAGGATGGGTATTTCAAACCCTTCAAATATGAACCTTATGGAACTTGTGAGTCTTGTTTACTCGGTAAAATGACCAAATTACCCTTCAAAGGAAAATGACAGCGTGCAGCGGAGACATTAGAACTCATACACTCTGATGTATGCGGACCAATTGTAGGCACTGCATTTTTGCATATAAGGCCGATGATGAGTCTCGTATGGAGACACTACCTCTTTAGTTGTGGAAGCCGCGGGAAACGGACGTTGGAAGGGTAAAGTTGGAAATTAGCATTTTGTCAGATTTAACTCACTTGTTTCGCTTCGGGTTCGCTTGTTGGACCTCTGTTTTTAAACACACCAAACCCAATCCAAAATAATTAAAACATTTAAAACACATCTCACAAATTAAATAATTAAAATTAAATTAAAATCAAATTAAAACCAATTAAAACCAATTAAATTAAATTAAAATCTAATTAAACTAAATTCCAAAATTAAAATAAATCACTTCCTAATTTTAATTAAATCACACAACCAAAATAAAATAATTTCTTGCCTTAAATAATTAAAATTAAACACGAATTAAATTATTTGATTTCTTTCCTTTTTAAAAGCCATGCAAACCCTAATGAATCACTATAAAAATAACACATTCCCAACCCTTGAACCCTCATCCTCTCTCTCTCTCGCAGTGACCACAAACCCAAACAAAAGAAACCCTAATAGCCAGACCCCTTATTCAACACTTCGCGCACAGCCCTCACACCCAATCAGCCACTAAGTAGCCAACAAATAACCCATAAAACCCTTAACCACGTTGACATCACGGCTGCCTTCTCTCCCTCACAAAAACTAAACCTAAACAAACCTTCACGCCTCTCTCTCCCTCACAAACGAAAGAAATAAACCCTAGCTCACATACCTCTCTCACACGCCTAAAGCACTCTCTTAAGCCTCCATTGCACGCCCAAGCATCCCATTGAAGCTCCCATTGCCGCACCTTTAAGATCAATTTCCCTCCATTTCCGCATCTTCCCCACTTCATCAATACCATTCATGCCCAAGCCTTAAAATTCTAGCCTCCATTGCCGCATCTTAGCCACCATTCACAGCCCCAAAAAACACACCGAAATAACACCTTTCACAGCCCCTCAAGTCGCACAAAACCCCCCTCCAATCACAGCCCCATTCAACGCCCAAACCAGTCTCAAAAACACCCCTCACTGCACCTTGAACTGCCGCAACGTAGCTCACTGTTCTGATCAGTTTTGGCAGTGAGTTGAGCCTATAAAACAGTCCTAAAATTACCCCAAAACTGTACTAAAAAACTGCATTAACACCCCCAAAAAACCCCTCAAAACCGCAACCCTATTAGCCTTCAAAATCACTCGAAACAGTCAACTAAACGACCAAAACAGTGACCTAAAACGGTGCAGCGAAACAGCAGCGAAACGGACTTAAAACAGCAGCCCAAGCATCAAAACAACGAGGGAAAACGTTGAGTAGACAAATCGGAAAAGCATCGGATCAATCTCCCTTCCAACGGACGTGTAACGCCCTTCCTTAGACGACAAAAGAGGTTAGACCTGAGGGCACCCTTTTTATTCATTATCTTTCATTTATTTTATTTAATTTGAATATTATCGCATGAGAGTCGTTTGAGGCATGATGTGATTGTTGGATGAGCGGGATGTGTGTTCCCTTTTGTGGTATATCGGATGGAAACCCGGACGTAAATTCCGTAGCCGATTCCGAATGGACGGTATTGCGGTCTGCACTCGGGATACAACGCCACGTACCACTTAAGATGCACGTATCTCGTCTCATCCAAATTTGTATTTGAGCATGTCATAGTTCTAGGCCGTTTATTTATTATTTAAAGCATGGTTTGATTTAGTTTGTTATTTATTTGTTAAAGCATATTCAGGTTGTTCTTTATGCATGTTATTAGTTTATGATGTGTTTGGATAATGATTTATATATGTTGATTTAATAGTTCAATATGCTCATTGTGTTACATTACGTGGAGTTATTTGGATGAAAGCATGTTAGATCTAAGTACCATTGAGCATGATTATCGAGTAGACTTGGTTAGTTCATTGTACAAATTATATCATCACAAGTGACATAAGTAAGGGACCATTCCGAACCCAACGGTTTGAGGTCTTCCCTTGCGAGGGGTGAGTGCGGCCTTAAATCTTTGTCCCTGTTCACACCGGGTGGCGACTCCATGTTATTTCGTACTTCCCAACTAGGTCGCGAGCCTAGAACAGCGTCGCCCAGGTTCTGTTGTCTACAGTCTGGCGACTCCACTGGGGATAGAGAATCGTCCCCGAAATCGTGTCTTGTGATGTGTATAATTTGTGCATAATTTGTGCATTAGTTGACCGTTTCTATAGTGGGTTGAGGGAGTTCAATCAAAGGTATTGTCATAAACCCGCACGAGAACGATAGTTGTATATCCTATAGAAGTTGCCCCTTTATGCTTTTGATAACCACATGCATATTATATCTCATATGTCGCATGCATCTCATGCATACATGCATCATGTTAACCCCGTGTCTTAAAAGCCATCATAGATATTCGTTGGGTTAGAGAAGGAAAAAAGAATTGTCAAAGAATGGGTTTAGCAAACATGGATAGCGAGGAAAAGGAATCGAGAAATAGAAAACCTTACGACAAGGATAGAAAGACCATTGGGGGGGCCTTTAAAAAAAAGAAAAAAAAAATTATTTGTTTTTAGTCCCTGAATAGTTAGACATAAGTCCGATGATGAAATTGATTGCTTTAAGATGAAATCTTAGAAACGATAAACTCTTGATGTGCTTTTATCTGATGCTTTGAATTGTTGATCTATGCTAGACTCGTAAGCACTTCACTATAGGTTCTTAGCGGTGAAAACCTGAGTAGTTAGCAAGGTGACTAGTTGAAGAAATTACGGGTCGATGAATGACCGTTTTCTTAGATGTCTATCATGACTTGCTTGTGTTATGATGTGTGGTATGGTTGAAAAAAAAAGTCTCTAAAGAAAAGAAATAAACCGCCTATAACCGATAAGCGTGAAGCTACCCATGGGCGAGTATTAGGACCACCATGAGGAGAAATGCTACCTTAAAGGGTAGGTGTGTTGAAAAAAAAAAGAAAAAAAAAGTTCAAAATGAAAAGAGAAAAGAGAAAAGAGAAAGAAAACCATACCACATTGAGCACAGAAAAGCAATTGCAGGCATAATTGAGACATCTAGGTTGGTTTGACCCATCGATCCCAATTTTTGAAACGAAATCATTGAGTTAGCTTACCTAGGGATGAATCCGTAAAGGAACCTTTGCACACACACACTTTGAGTCTGGCTTAGATCATTTATTCAAAGACTTGGATTTGAGTTTCGTTGAATGTTTTGAAGGTTCTCTGGTTTCAATACTGAGCATTCTTTGAGGGCAATAATATGTGTAACTATTGGGACTATTTCGTAGCATGTGATATAGTATGATTTGGAAGGCCCCACCATGTGGTTCATCTTGACCAAGTACAAACAGCGGAGAGCAGAAAGGTAAACCAAGACTGGGGGCGACCAGTCTCCAACATCGCGAATCAGGGACATAATAATATATTTGAGTCATGAAACCAGAGAGAAGACTGAGCAATCGCCTGGAGAACTGGTGGAAGACCTAACCCAACGGAATAGGAAATTCATTCATGCATGCATGCATACATGTAACATATTCTGTATTCTTTTGTGTTTGTTTCTTTTTGTATTCACAGGTTTCAAAGAAGAAAAGAGAAAAAGGAAGGAAAAGACAAGCCAACCAGAATCATCAACATAGAGTAGTAGTTTTAGGGATGAGTCTCAGGGTCGAGGCCCATATCAGCAGAGTTTTGGAATAAATCCGGGAAGGAATCCTATGGTCGAGGCCCACATCACTATCAGTTTTGGGGATGAGTCCTAGGGTTGAGGCCCATTGCATCACAAGCTAAGAATGACAATCCGAGAATAGAGAAGGTTCAAGAATGAACAAGCCAAGAATGCAATCCAAGAAATGAAGCAAAGTTTGAATGAAACAAGCCAAGAATGGCAATCCGAGAATGGAGCAAAGTTCGAGAATGAACAAGCCAAGAACGACATCAGAGAATGGAGTAGTTAGTTCGAGAATGAACAAGCCAGAATGGAAATCAGAGATGGAGCAAGGTCGGGAATGAACAAGTCGGGAATGACACTCTGAGAATGGAATACAGTTCGGGAATGAACTAGCTGGATTGGCACTCCGGGAATGGAAACACAGTTCGGGAATGAACAAGCCGGGAATGGCACTCCGAGAATGGAACACAGTTCGGGAATGAACAAGCCGAGATGGCACTCCAAGAACGGAGCACAATGCGGGAATGAACAAGCCGAGAATGGCAATCCGAGAATGGAACGCAGTTCGGGAATGGACCACATCACAGTAACGGTTCAGGAATGGACCACATCACAGTAACGGTTCGGGAATGGACCATCTCATACAGTACAGTATTAGTTTGCCCGGGTATGGCATTCTGGGGGGGGCGAGGCCCACATCAGTTCAGTATCAGTTCTGCCGGGTATGGCATTCTGGGGGCGAGGCCCACATCAGTTCAGTATCAATTCTGCCGGGTATGGTATTCTGGGGGCGAGGCCCACATTGGTTTAGTATTATCTGCCGGTTATGGCATTCATTCTGGGGCGAGGCCCACATTGGTTCAGTATTAGTTCTGCCAGGTATGGCATTCTGGGGGTGAGGCCCACATTGATTCACTATCAGTCTTGCCGGGTATGGCAATCTGGGGGCGAGGCCCACATTATTATCAGTATCAGTCTTGCCAGGTATGGCACTCTGAGGGCGAGGCCCACGTTAATTCAGAATCGGTCTCCCGGGTATGGCACTCTGAGGGCGAGCCCATATTAGCATCAGTATCAGCATGGGGGCGAGACCCATATCAGTATCAGTCTGGGGCGAGGCCCACATCAGTATCAGTTGAGGGCGAGGCCCACATCAGTATCAATTTTGGGGCGAGGCCCACATCAGTATCAGTTTTGGGGCGAGGCCCACATCAGTATCAGTTAAGGGCGAGGCCCACATCAGTATCAGTTTTGGGGGCGAGGTCCTTATTGTCAGCGGTAGGGATGCGTCCCAGGGTCGAGGTGCCCCCGTTGTCGGTTGTAGTTCCAGGATGCGTCTTAGGGTCGAGGTGCCCATTACATCATCATATTGAGGGCGAGTCCCTATTGTCAGCAGTATTGTGGGTCGAGGTTCCCCCGTTGTCGGTTGTAGTTCTGGGATACGTCCCAGGGTCGAGGTGCCCACTACATCATCAGCTTGAGGGCGAGGTCCCTATTGTCAGCGATGTTGGGTCGAGATGCCCAAGGTCGAGGTGCCCCCGTTGTCGGTTGTAGTTCCGGGATGTGTCCCAGGGTCGAGGTGCCCACTACATCATCATATTGAGGGCGAGGTCCCTATTGTCAGCGGTATTGGGTCGAGGTGCCCCCGTTGTCAGTTGTAGTTCCGGGATGCGTCCCAGGGTCGAGGTGCCCACTACATCATCATATTGGGGGCGAGGTCCCTATGTCAGCGGTATTGGGTCGAGGTGCCCAGGGTCGAGGTGCCCCCGTTGTCGGTTGCAGTTCCGGGATGCGTCATAGGGTCGAGGGCCACTGCATCATCATCACAGTTCACATTCGGTGGTTCGGGAACAAAGCCCAGAGGTCGAGGCGCCTCGCACCATATCTACTACATCATCAAATCGGTTCGAAAGCAGCGGGCAAACAACTTTGGTAAGGTGGCGATGGCGAGCCGGTAAGGAAAATGCATTGCACGTACTTTGATAGGATTGTTATTGTCACACACTGCACAAGTCTCATCAAAGTGGGGGCGACTGTAGGCACTGCATTTTTGCATATAAGGCCCGATAATGAGTCTCGTATGGAGACACTACCTCTTTAGTTGTGGAAGCCGCGGGGGAACGGACGTTGGAAGGGTAAAGTTGGAAATTAGCATTTTGTCAGATTTAACTTGTTTGTTTCGCTTCGGGTTCGCTTGTTGGACCTCTGTTTTTAAACACACCAAACTCAATCCAAAATAATTAAACATTTAAAACACATCTCACAAATTAAATAATTAAAATTAAAAAATCAAATTAAAAACCAATAAAAAAACCAATTAAATAAATTAAAATCTAATTAAACTAATTCCAAATTAAAATAAATCACTTCCTAATTTTAATTAAATCACACACCAAATAAAATAATTTCTTGCCTTAAATAATTAAAATTAAAAACAAATTAAATTACTTGATTTCTTTCCTTTTTAAAAGCCATGCAAACCCTAATGAATCACTATAAAAATAACACATTCCCAAGCCTTGAACCCTCTTCCTCTCTCTCGGCAGTGACCACAACCCAAACAAAAGAAACCCTAATAGCCAGACCCCTTATTCAACACTTCGCGCACAGCCCTCACACCCAATCAGCCACTAACTAGCCAACAAATAAACCCATAAAACCCTTAACACGTTGTGAAATCACGGCTGCCTTCTCTCCCTCACAAAAACTAAACCTAAACAAACCCCCACGCCTCTCTCTCCCTCACAAACGAAAGAAATAAACCCTAGCTCACATACCTCTCTCACACGCCTAAAGCACTCTCTTAAGCCTCCATTGCAACGCCCAAACATCCCATTGAAGCTCTCATTGCCGCACCTTTAAGATCAATTTCCCTCACATTCCGCATCTTCCCCCCTTTATCAATACCCTTCACGCCCAAGCCTTAAAATTCTAGCCTCCATTGCCGCATCTTAGCCACCATTCACAGCCCCAAAAAAACACCACTGAAAAATAACACCTTCACTGCCCCCTCAAGTCGCACAAAAAACCCCCTCCCAATCACAGCCCCATTCAACGCCCAAACTAGTCTCAAAAACACCCCTCACTGCACCTTGAACTGTCGCAACTTAGCTCACTGTTCTGATCAGTTTTGGCAGTGAGTTGAGCCTATAAAACAGTCCTAAAATCACCCCAAAAATGTACTAAAAAAATGCATATTAACTCTAAAAAATTAAAGGATTCGCACGCGCTATATATATATATATATCTATATATATATTATATATATATATATATATATGGTTTAATTTCGGTTATTGGTCGGTTCGGTTATACGAATCTCATAACCGTAATCGAACCGAATAACCGAAAAAAGTTAAAAATTGTAACTGTAATAACCGATTTAGCCGAATTAACCAAACCGTAATAAAAAAATGGGTCGGAACGGTTCGGTTAATCGGTTAAAACCGATTAATGCACACACCTCTAATTGGATGTTAGTTGGGCTTTGAGACCCGATAAGATTAGATTTGGAATCTTAGTCGTTTAAAGCGCATTAAAAAGTGTAGATATTTAATTTGGAATTAAATACATGAATAATATTAAATACGGATTAAATTAGATTTAACGAGTAGTTCGATATAATTCAAGAATTCGTACTTTAAGTACTACTCTCAAACGAGTTGGACTCGCGCAAATCAAATCATTGTTTGAACATTGGATGATCACTAATATTCAAAGATAATTAATTTGATTAGTTTGATTGATAACATGCTTGAATGAATACATGGATGTGATGTATGAATAGCGTATATCGGATGGATATTAGAAGGGAAAGGGCAAATTTTAGAAATTGTTGTAAATTCAGAATTTATAAATTGGACCTGCTTGTCCAGCCTTATCTCTCATATTTCTTTGTATTCTCTTCTCACCTAATTCCCCTCAATGTTAATGAGGTTTCTCTTATTGTATTATGTAATTGGGTAGAAGTAGAATAATGCTAGCCGGGGAGGAGGAAATGGAGTGATTTGTTCTAGGAACAATCTGTTTAAATATTCATCCGCATATCGTTATTAATTTACTTTCCCGCCTTATTATGCTTTTAGAAATGCATGCTTAAGGGTGAATGATGAGACCTTAAGAAAGATAATAAATTGGTTGCCCAATTTACGCGAAAAACCCTCAAAACATATTAAGCGTTATTTCCTTCCGTTGAGTGATCTTACTCAAGATCCAAGTTGGCATTGGTTTGTTGGCCAAAAGTCCAAACCTTTGTCAATTGCGGATGTGTTTGAATCATGAGAGTTTTGTTCCATATCGGTGTCTTGTCCAAGTCGTGATTTGTTGGCCAAATTCAAGATCACTTCTTGTCCATCGACATTGATTACGAAGCTTTCCATGTCAATGGGTCCGCTTAACTGGAATCATTAAGCTTGTTGTGCCAAAGCCAAGACTTTGTAACGACCGGTAGATATTACTACTGCCTATGACGATTTTTTGCGTACAAGACAAAGGAATGTAAAATAAATCATGACGGGATTCAAATACAGTTATGAAAAGACATCGGGAACGATCGGTAAAATTTTTGAGGTCCCGAGAAGAAACTGTACCGTATGCCTTTTGTACTATATATAGTATTTTGGGCATAACTTTTTCATACGAACTCAGAATTTTATGAATTTTAATTTTTCGGAAGCTTAGACCAAGACTTACAACTTTCGTGTTTAAACATTTTTCTAAATTCGGACTAGAACTAGGTCAAACATGA
>SKCR01033195.1:0-118765 GCA_019454045.1 Zanthoxylum bungeanum
GTCAACTTTGGTCATTGAAATCGAACGACCATCTGATCAGAGGATAATTTATGTTCGATTAAATTATCACGATTCATTTCATGTCCAACTTGAGGGGAACCCAAAAGGTCACACACAACAAAGTCGAAATCAATGGTTAACAGTGCACAGTACATATTTAATAGAATATATGATTGCTGTAGGAATTGTTCATAAATGGTTTAATGTGTTTAATTATTGAATAGATCATTTATGAGGTTCCATAGTGGCTTAGGGATTGGTGAATGACGATAGGGGCACTTTGGGAATTGGAATAAATAAAATAAAAATAAAATAAAAAAGTTATTATTCACGTGAATAGTAATGCGTGAATAGTAATCATGAATAGTCAATTTTTTGTTATTTTGTTATTTGTTTTGAATTCCAATTCATCCAAACTCTTATTAGGGTTTTATAATCTCATTAAACCACTAAATTAAGATCCAATGGCTAAGATTAAATTAGCTTTTATCCCACATCAGATTCTTAATTAACTTTGTTGTCTTTGGAGCACTATATAAACCCAAAGAATTCTTACAAAATTTGCACCAAACCTTTCATATCTTGGGTTTATATAAGTGAGCAACTCTAAAGTTTAAGAGTAAGCCACTGATTTTGAGGATCCTTAAGTCTAATTGACTAGAGGAACCTCGAGTTAAATGGTTTTGTACCTATTGCCTAGGTATGCACCAATGGGGCCAATACGCTTGTGCACTCAAGGTGCGAGTCAGGCGGAGGGGAGGCGTTGGCTTGGCGTTTTGGCTTTTGGAGGTGCACTTTGGAGGACTTGGGTGGCTATTTGGAACGTGGAAGAGCTTGCTAAGTTCGAGAAAAGCTTGTAGATTGGAGGGGGACTGGAGGAGATGTCTACGGTTCAAGTAAGTCTTTTTTTTCTGTCTTTTTTTAATTAGAGTTCTTATGATAGTTAGCATGTCTAGGTTTATGTTCTTTGCATGTTTTATGAGTTTTATGCTTAGAATTATAGTAACATGCCTAGGTTTGTAGAATAATAAAAACAAATGGGTCTTGGGCAAAGGGAAAGCGACACATAATTTTAATTTTTCCGCTGCGCACTCGCGGCCGCTTCCCAACAACACAAGCATAAAATAATCAACTCATCCTTAGGAGAAATTGGTAGGATTCACAACCCTGGATATTTTCATATCATTGTTTAAAACTTAAAATCTACCTTAGTTTTATTTACTTGTTTGTTTTAGATAAAAATCATCATCCAACCAACAATCAAATCAATTAGATACATATAGAAATTTTGCTTCATAAACTAATAGCATAGGTATTAAGTCCTCGTGGGATCGATAAATTTTATACTACTTGAGCGATATGTGCGCTTGCGTTACGTGTGTGTTTACCACCGATCATGGTCGAATGTAAACACCCAAAGTAACCCAATTAACTATATTCCTTTATTAACCAAGTTACCTGAATTCATTAAGGTCAAGTTCCAATTATGACTACCCACGCCCGACAGGTATATTCCTAGCCTGTAAGGAAATCCCTCCTAAGATGAGATCGTGTGCTATTGAATCTACAACCGAAACATAAAATCCCTATCCCAAGTTCATTTTACATTTACCCCATCAATCTTATTGGTGATTAGTCAACAATATGTATTAAGATTATTGAATATAGAAAATCAATTATTAAACTCTTAAATATTGTGCTTCATCATTTCCCTAGATAAAAATAAAGTGATAGAGGTTAGGGGATCCACTTTCAATATTTCAAATCTAGAAATATCCCTTATTATAATATATAAAATTGCATTATATTACCAACCGACTGTATATGCGATATCCAATTAAGTCAGGTTTTAATTAATTCCAACCGACAAATATGACAATATCCAAATTAAGTCAGGTTAAAATTAATTTAATTTTGTACAACCGACCAATATGACAGTATCCAATTAAGTCAAGTTTTAAGATAATTTATACATTATAAGGGAGATTATTCTAAATTTTTCCATAATAAAAGTTTCACCTTTAACCCCAGCTAAAATAATTAACTAGACATAAAAGAAATAAAAAATACACAAACTGTATTACTAGAAATAAAAATAAACAATTAAAATACAAAAATAAAACACACATGATACAGTCCTAAGGTTCCTTATTAAAATCCTTAAGGAAAATATGAAAATGGAAAATGAAATTAGCCTCAATTTATAGGCAAAAATACAGGCTTCACGTCGCGACAACAAAAAGCTATGTTTCGCGACGCGCCAAGATTTTGACACGTTCTCCGCGGCTTCCTGAGATGTTGACACGTGCAGGCCGGGTGTCGGTACATCGTAATGAAATGGGCTTACTCGTCACGATGCTAGCTACAGTGATGGCGCATGCTGACATACGAACTATTGGCCAAGCATCTCGATGCGTGAAACTTTTCGCATCACGACACGTGAATAGTAAATTCTCATTTTGCCCTTTTGTCTGTTTTTCATCCTTTTAGTCTGGAATTGGTTCCATTGAGTCCCGATCTCTTATTTATCTGCAAAACAACATAAAATACATCAAAACCTTCATAAAACTCAAGAAATTATATAAAATATTAGGTTAGATGGGCGGTAAATAGTGATATATTTTTCGCTCATCACACCACCAAACCTAACATTTTACTAGTCCTCAAGCAAAACAAACGGAAACAAAATAAAATAACGAATTGAAATTAAATTAAACTAAGCCACTTTTGTAGGGATCATGTCTGCATTTAGCGTATTCAACAAGCTTTTAAATCCCTAGGTGTCTATAGTGGACGAGTTGTAGTCTCGTGAGGGTTTACAGTGACGATATCCACAAACGTCAATGAAATGCACACAAAAGTAAAAAGACAAAAGAAATAAAAATAAACAAGTTAGTAACTAAACAAATGAAATTCTTATCCAAGTTAGTAATTGTTTTCTTTCTTTCTAAATTACCAAATCAGTAAATTATCCTAAGATTTTTACCACTCTCCATATACACAATCAACAAGGTATTAATCAATTCATTGTGCCAATAATATTCACAAGTGTAGTTGAAAAAAGAGTAATATATTATCCTAAAGTATGTCAGAGTTCACACCTTTTAGCAATGAAAATTTATTTATGAACACATTATTTATTTATTTATTATTATTTTACAACATCTTCAATCCTTGTAACGAGCTTGGGCCGGTGACTCCCAAACCAGTTGGCTTTAGGGCACTATGTGTTAAGACACCCCTACAGACTTAATTACTTGGATCTCATATGTTAAAAGCTTTACCGATTGACGCGATAATCACTACTTACTGAGGCAAGATGTCCGATTACATATATAAACTTTTTATTAACTAACTCAAGCCATATTGTTTGACGCGAACAATCACTGCTGACCAGGCAAGACGCCCGGTTACTAAGTAAAAACTTGGTCAGTTTTTATTCATCATCATTTTTTGAATACACCTTCACTACCTTTGTGATGAGAACCTGCCTGGAGCAAAGCCAGACAAACCCACAAGAGATTGTTATCCACGCAACTCATGTGAACCACGCGTGAACAAAGCCCGTGAAACCCACAAAAGATTGTTATGAGCGCCCAGGAAAGCATAACGAGGTTTGAAGATTAGAAACTCGTGAAGAACAAAGCCTTACGAACCCCTAATTGCTTGAAACGCCACAAAGGATATCAACCCCTTTGATAAGTTTTTGAAGAGAATCCACCTTTCCATGGTTAGCCATCACGGCCTCACCACCAATGTGCCTGACGACAATATTAATTTTTTTGGTTTAAAACATTCATCCATTTATTAATGAAAAGCTTGTTTAAATAGTGCAACGGAAACCCTAATTGTAATATGTTAAAAAACCAAGAAATAACCCTAGGTAATAAACCTTATTGCAAATAAAATCTTGGGCTCTAACATTTGGCCCACTCTAGAATAAACACCAATATTAAAACCCAGGGCTCCTAACAGTTGGCCCACTCTAAAATAAACACTATTATTAACCCTC
Organism: Zanthoxylum bungeanum; assembly: GCA_019454045.1. Classification (NCBI taxonomy): domain Eukaryota; kingdom Viridiplantae; phylum Streptophyta; class Magnoliopsida; order Sapindales; family Rutaceae; genus Zanthoxylum; species Zanthoxylum bungeanum. Next base: position 4,013 of record SKCR01033195.1, read on the forward strand.
TCTATGAGGCATTCGCTTGTATAATTTCGACCCCTTCATTGCCAAATAACTTGAATGGATTATTAGACTTCATCCTTTGATGCTTGGATCTATAATTCGAGGCTTGTTTTCTTGATACTCCATGTATCATATCACTTTGGGTGTTACCTCTAATAAATCTGAAAACTGAATATTACAAAATTTTCACTTACACCCATGTTCATGTGTTACCGTGTATGTTAATAATACTTGTCAAATGAGTATATGAAGGTCAATTTTTAATCAATATTATGGAGAATTCATTAATTTGAATAATTCAAAAAGGAAATGAAAAAAAAATAACTTGTTACGAATTAGCCCGAGATACGTCTCGGGAACGAAAGCTCCTTACTCAGCTATCTTAGAACAATAATTCCACTTGGTTAGTCGAAAATAAGTTATAAAAACACACAAAATAATAAATAATAAAAACACACAAATCAACTACCCCCTTCCCCAAACCTAATTAAGACACTGATTCCAATATCTGAAAAAGAAGAAGAAGAGTTTAGAAGACATCACCTGGTTGATATCTAAGAAAAATTACTGATTAAGATCTAAGTCCATTTTACGCTTCTTGCCACGATCGCTATCAAACTAGTTCAACTTGGAAAGAATGGGGTCGATTTTTGGTTCATAGGTTAAGAGTCGGTGATTAATTCATCAGCTTCATGCAATTAGAAATATATCCTTCACTGGTTTTGAGATGAACCAATGTTTGTTGGCATCTGCAAGAAATACAAAAAAAATCGAAAAATCCATCCACGTTAAGTAATCCAATGGGTTTATGTTAGATGATCAAGTTTTCCCATGATGCAACTGTGAATATTTCTTCTAACATCCCTAGCCCACCTGGTAAAGCAATGAAAGCGTCAGCATGATTGATCATTTTGTTGGGAAGCGGCCGCGAGTGCGCGGCGAAAAAATAAAAATTACCAATTTATGATGCCGCTTTCCTTTGCCCAAGACCCATTTGTTTTGATTATTCTACAAGCCTAGGCATATTACTATATATTCTAAGCATAAAAACTCATAAAATATGCAAAGAACATAAACCTAAACATGCTAACTATCATAAGAACTCTAATTAAAATAAAGAAAGAAAAAGACTTACTTGAACCATAGACTCCTCCAATCCTCCCTCCAATCTACAAGCTTTTCTCGAACTCAGCAAGCTCTTCCACGTTCCAAAAAGAGCCATCCAAGTGTCTGGCCTCCAAAGATGCATACACCGGAGCCAAAACTCAACTGCAAGACTACGCCTTGAGTGCACGAGTATTTTGCCCTTGGTACTAGCCTAGGCAAATACCTCAAAACTTTTAACTCGAGGTTCCTCTAGTCAATTAGACTTAAGGATCCTCAAAATCAGTGGCTTACTCTTAAACTTTAGGGTTGCTCACTTATATAAACCCAAGATATGAAAGGTTTGGTGCAATGATTTGTGAAGAATTCTTTGGGTTTATATAGTGCTCCAAAGACAACAAAGTTAATTAAGAATCCGATGTGGGATAAAAGTTAATTTAATCTTAGTAATTGGATCTTAATTTAGTGGTTTAATGAGATTATAAAACCCTAATAAGAGTTTGGGCCGAATTGGAATTCAAAACAAATAACAAAAAAAATTTACTATTCACGCGGTACTAATTCAAGTGAATAGTAGTAATTTTTTTTTTATTCCCAAAGTGCCCCAATCGTCATTCACCAATCCCTAAGCCACTATGGAACCTCATAAATGATCTGTTCAATAATTAAACACATGAACCATTTATGAACAATTCCTATAGCAATCATATATGCTGTTAAATATGTACTGTGCACTGTTAACCATTGATTTCGAATTTGTTGTGTGTGACCTTTTGGGTTCCCCTCAAGTTGGACATGAAATGAATCGTGATAATCTAATCGAACATAAATTATCCTCCGATCAGATGGTCGTTCGATTTCAATGACCAAGGTTGACATCTAGCAACATGCCAAGGCCCCCAAATGAGAAGGAAAGATATATATACCCATTCTGTATGCGATTTACATATGATACGGTCCTTCACCTCACTGTATCCCCACCTATTGACCTAGGGTACGGAAAGTGTCTACCCATATGGTCAAAGGTATGATGTTGATAGTGTTATGAATCATGCTAACCCAAGAATCTCACATGATTCTTCCGTTGTGGCCACAGTCTCAAGCATTGATCACACATATCAACCCGCGAACTGGAATACTACTATTATAAGAACATATTATCCGAGAGAGTGGCGATTCTCTATTGTATCTTTACAAGCTTCATGTGTTTCAACAAATTACCCCATCATACCCTTATGACCGGATCTTTTGAACCGGGGAAGGAGAATGTCGAAGTTATTTGATCCACACATAAGATTGCAAGGACCTCAAGTCTAAGGACTAGTCATATAATCGATACATGAAAGTTCTCACAGACAAATGAGATAAACACTCCATATGAAAATTTTCGGCGGTTAGTTCGATGGACACGAGCAACTCATGCATCCATGTGATACACCAAGCGGACGGATCTCCGCTAGTAGCCTATGAGATCGGCTACCCTACTTAAAGGCGGATCATATCATCATGCTAGTCTCTCCGCTTTGTGAACGCCCATGTTATTCATAAAACTATGACTAAGAACATTTAAGAGTAATGATTCTCATAAGGCGTGGAAGCCATCATCTTATTACTCCAAAGGCTTTATTACAGTGTTGATGATTCATATAAGTTATGTAAGACACGTATAATAAAGATTGCCATTTTATTAATTAATGAAAATATTACAAATGCATGTACATATAACCCATCCACAAGTTGGGTATAGGGAATATCCCTAACAATCTCCCACTTGCACTATAGCCAACTAGTATGAATCTGGACACCATACTCTCTGGTGTGCCTATCATGCTTTTGTGAGTCAGCCCTTTAGTCATAGAATCTGCAAGATTATCTTATGTGGGTATTTTCTTTATAATAACTTCTTTCTCTTAACAATCTCCCTAATGAGATGAAATCGCCCGAGTACATGCTTGGATTATGGTGGGACCTTGGTTCCTTTGATTGAGTAATGGCGCATGTGTTGTCACAGTACATCGTGACACCATTCTTTATCGCAGGAAGCACTTCCAGCTCCGTGATGAACTTCTTTATCCAGACTACTTCTTTAGCTGCCTCAGATGTTGTAATATACTCGGCTTCAGTGGTGGAGTCCGTTGTAGTTGACTGTTTTGAGCTTTTCCAACTTACAGCACCGTCATTCAAAGTAAATAGATATCATGTTTGCGATCTGCTGTCGTCCCTATCGGTCTGAAAGCTCACATCACAGTAACCAATGACTTTCATCTCAGAACCGTCTCCGTATGTCAAAAACATATCCTTAGTTCTTCTTAGATACTTGAGGATTGTTTTGACAGCTGCCCAGTGTTGCTCACCAAGATTTGCCTGATACCTGCTCATTATGCTAAGAGCATAAAAGACATCAGGTCTTGTACATAACATGACATACATGATCGATCCTATTGCTGAAGCATAAGGGATCCTACTCATACGCTCTCTATCTGAATGAGTATATGGACATTGCTCCTTAGATAATTTGATTCCATGACAAGCAGGTAAATTACCTCTTTTGGAATCTTCTATTTTGAATCTTTTCAAAACTTTATCTATGTATGTAGATTGAGAAATTCCTAACAACCTCTTAGATCTATCACGGTAGATCTTAATGCCGAGGATGTAAGCTGTTTCTCCCAAATCTTTCATGGAGAAATTCCGAGATAACCATTGCTTGGTGGCTTGCATCATGGGAATATCATTCCCGATGATTAATATGTCATCGACATATAATACAAGAAATACAACAACACTCCCACTATTTTTCCTGTAAACACAAGGCTCGTCTACATTTTTGATGAAGTCAAATTCTTTGATTGTCTCATCAAATCATATATTCCAACTTCTGGAGGCTTTCTTAGTCCAAAAATGGATCGTTTAAGCTTGCATACTTTATTATGATCATCTTTAGAGACAAACCCCTCAGGTTGTGTTATATAGACTTCCTCTACGAGGTTCCGATTAAGGAAAACTGTTTTGACATCCATATGCCAAATCTCATAATCAAAGTGTGCAACTAGTGCCAGTAAAATTCGAATGGATTTTATCATTGCAACATGTGAGAAGGTTTCCTCATAGTCAATTCCTTGGATTTGTCTATAACCTTTCGCCACCAACCTAGCCTTATAGGTTTGGATATTGCCTTCTACATCAGTTTTACGCTTGTAAATCCACTTGCAGCCTATGGGTTTTATCCCTTCAGGTGCATCTACCAAGTCCCAGACTTGATTCTGATACATAGAGTCTATTTCGGATTTCATGGCCTCAAGCCACTTGACTGAATCAATGTCACGCATTGCTTCGTCATAACTGTTGGGATCGTCATTATCAATGACCTGATCATGTTCCTCATCAATATGGAAATCATATCTTTCATGCTCATGTCTTTCCCTACCAGACCTTATGAGTTCATAACCTTGTGGTTGTTCCGTCACTGCCCTTTTGAGGGGCCTGGGGTTTAGTTCTATGTTAGTTTGTTCTTCTCGTACCCCGTCGAGGTCAAGTCTACTCCCACTATATTTCTTGAGAAGGAATTCGTTCTCTAGAAATTTAGTATTTCGTGAGACAAATATTCTTTGTTCATTTGGGACGTAGAACACGTATGCTATTGAGTTCAAGGCATATCCTACAAACTTACATTTAACTGCCCTATCATCCATTTTGTTAGTTTGTGTGATCTTGACATATGCGTCATATCCCCAAACTCTTAGATAACTAAGTCTAAGACATTTCCCAGACTATAACTCATATGGTGTTTGACTAACAGTCTTGGAAGGAACTTGGTTTAGTAGTAGTGTTGCCGTTTTTAAAGCAAGACCCTAAAAAGAAAGAGGTAGATCCGTGCCTGGCATCATTGATCGGACCATATCTAATAATGTCTTATTTCTCCTTTCAGAGACCCCATTATGCTGTGGAGTTCCCGGAGGAGTCCACTGGGAAACAATGCCATTTTCTCTCAAGTAATCTTGAAATTCGTTGCTTAAGTATTCACCACCTCGATTAGACCTTAGTGACTTAATACTTTTATTAAGATTTTTTTCTACTTCAGCTTTGAAGTCTTTGAATTTCTCAAAGGCTTATGATTTGTACCGCATAAGGTACACATACCCATATCGCGAGTGATCATCGATAAAGGTAATGAAGTAGGAGAATCCACCTCTAGCGGTGACTGACATTGGTCCGTATACATCAGAGTGTATGAGTTCTAATGTCTCCACTGCACGCTGTCATTAACCTTTGAAGGGTAATTTAGTCATTTTACCAAGTAAACAAGACTCACAAGTTCCATAAGGTTCATATTTGAAGGTTCTGAAATACCCATCCTTATGTAGCTTAGTTAATCTTGTTTCATTGATATGACCTAAGCGACTGTGCCATAAAAGTGATTCATTGAGATTGTTCGAGTTAACGTTGTATATATTATAGGTTGAACATTCTTTGTTAGTTTGTAAGACATAGATACCATTATTTAAAATACCATCTCCATATTTTATTTCATTGAAATAAATAGAACATTCATTATAACTTATTAGGCATGAAAAGCCTTTATTACATAAAAAGAAATTGAAATGATGTTCTTTACTAGAGAAGGTACATAAACACAATCTTCTAAGTCTAAAACTAAACCATTCGGCAAAACTAATGAATAAGTCCCCACGCACAATGCAACTAGTTTTGCTCCATTACCCATGTGTAAGTCAACCTCCCCATGACGGAGTCTCCTACTGTTTCTCAGGCCCTGCACATTGTTACATAAGTGAGTCCCACAACCGGTGTCAAGCACCCAAGTAGAAGGTTCAGAGTTTTGAGAATATAGTTCAATCATATACAACATACCTGAAGCATTAGGCTTCTTGGCCTCTCGGGCTTCCCTAGCTTCCTTGGCTTTCAAGGATCTGCAGTCTTTCTTCCAATGGCCCTTCTTTCCACAAAAGAAACATTTCCTCTTTCCATTTTTCTTCTCCACCTTACTATTGGGCTTTAGGTGATATGGAGCCTTGGACTTGCCCTTATTTTTCTTTGGTCCTCGTGGCTTCAGGTCCGTACCCGTAAGCATGACAGAGGTTTTAAGCTCCGGTTTCAAGTCATTCTCTGCTTGCTTTATCAGATTATGCAATTTTACTAAAGTAGCTTCTTTATCAAATAGATGAAACTGCATAATAAAGTTAGAGAATTCTTTTGGTAAGGACTGAAGAATTAGATCCTGACATATCTCATGATCTATGATGAACCCGAGGTTGGATAATTTTTCAATGTGGCCAATCATCTTAAGCACATGTCCACTAACAGATCCTTCCTTATACCTTATTTGGAATAAGACACATGACACTTGGAATCTCACGGTATGAATGGAAGTTGCATACAACTCCTTCAAGTGAAAGATGATGGTTTGAGCATCCATATCTTCGTGAGCTTTCTGAAGTTCGTCCGACATAGAGCCAAGCATTATGCAAACTGCTTGCTCATCATCATCGACGTGTTTCTTCCAAGCATCAAATATATATTGGTAAACATTCTTTGCGGGTTCAGGGGGAAATGGTCTTTCAAGAACATAGAAAATCTTTCCTTGTCGTAAAACAATTTTAAGGTTTCTAAACCGATCATTGTAGTTGTCCCCTTTGAGCTTATGCTCATCAAGGATGGAACGAAGTGATACTCTATTTGCCATTTAAATATTTGTGAAATATTTTAACATACCTGTTAAGAGAAAATATTAAAATTAGGAATATGTTTTCATTAATTTTTCATAATAACATGGGCTTTTAATATTATGAAGTTGCTCCCACTCAATTGTTTTAAAATTTTAAGTAAATCACATCAACCCCAATATGATAGATTTCTTATAGGCAATGATCCCATTATCATCATTTCATAACTCCGACTAGGGCCGATCGTTATAAAATACGATAATTAGGTAGGTTCCCAACCAATTTATGATATAAATCACAATTCCTTGATCATTGGGTTGGGCAATCAAACATGTCATAGCTTATGCTAGTCCTTGTGGACACCCAATCTTTGCCACTAAGTTATAAAACCATGCCTAAGGTTCGCTACTTCTTATGACTCAGAAAAGTCAAACCATTGTCAATAGTACGATTTAGGGACAAATTAGTATTTGTCAGTCTGGTAAAGCCTAGTCCTGCCAATACGGTTTAAGCCCTTTGGGTCTATACTTTATAATGAGAGGTAAATTTTAGACTTAAATTATTATTGAGGATTTTAGCAAGTTTAACTGAATAATTGTCAAATGGATTCCTCCATTGAAAATTCCCTAGAGGGAGGGTGGAGCGAGCTCTCTTAAATACCCTTACCTCCTAGGCTCTTATCGCCTTGGTGACAGGAATAAACAATAGATCCTCCAAATTAGTCCAACACTTTAAATATAATTTAAGGTAAGCTTTGAGTAAATGATTATCTAGATGCCTTCACAGTTTTCCTTTTGGCTATAAAAAGGTAGTGAGTGAAGGAAGACACCAAATCATTATCTAACTATAGTAATACCTTTGGTTAAATTAACTTTAGTTTGGAAAGTTTTATTAACGCCTTGGTCCCACCCCACTTGTATCTTTTATAATGTCTTTTATTATAAATAAGTTATATATATTTATTAGCCTTAAAGGTAATAAATCTATAAGTTTATCACGGAATAATTACTTAGCTAAGGGATAAGCAATACACTCTCTATTTCTTAGAAAGTCTCTAGATGCTTGCACCCTAAAATAATCATGCCAATTTTAATCATACATAGAATCATCAAGCATATGAGTTTTAATATGTTGGAATAATTTTAGGCATTAAATAACTTTGATTAATATTTAATTATGATATTGCATTTTATTTTATTCAAATAAAATTACTATCCACGTTTTTCTTCAGACGCGTGACTTTTAATTCCAATTTCACAATTCAAATATTAACCAAATCATGTAAAACTTGTGCCTAAAATTAAGTTCAGGGTGTTACCTTTCCAATGAGCTTTTAAACACCAAATTGTGAGTTCAAATGAGTGAGAACTAATCAAAACAAAAACGGCGCGCTGATGCCACTGTTGGGAAGCGGCCGATAGTGCGCAGCGAAAAAAAAAATTACAATTTATGATGTCGCTTTCCCTTTACCCAATACCCATTTGTTTTGATTATTCTACAAGCCTAGGCATGTTACTATATATTCTAAGCATAAAAACTCATAAAACATGCAAAGAACATAAACCTAAACATGCTAACTATCATAAGAATTCTAATTCAAATAAAGAGAGAAAAAAACTTACTTGAACCGTAGACTCCTCCAGTCCTCCCTCCAATTTACAAGCTTTTCTCGAACTCAGCAAGCTCTTCCACATTCTAAAGAGCCACCCAAGTGTGTGGCCTCCAAAGATGCACACACCAAAGCCAAAACTCAACGGCAAGACTACGCCTTGAGTGCACGTGTATTTTGCCCTTGGTGCTAGCCTAGGCAAATACCTCAAAACTTTTAACTCGAGGTTCCTCTAGTCAATTAGACTTAAAGATCCTCAAAATCAGTGGCTTACTCTTAAACTTTAGAGTTGCTCACTTATATAAACCCAAGCTATGAAAGGTTTGGTGCAAAATTTGTGAAGAATTCTTTGGGTTTATATAGTGCTCCAAAGACAACAAAATTAATTAAGAATCCAATGTTGGATAAAAGCTAATTTAATCTTAGCAATTGGATCTTAATTTAGTGGTTTAATGAGATTATAAAATCCTAATAAGAGTTTGGGCCGAATTGGAATTCAAAACAAATAACAAAAATAACAAATTTTTTTTACTATTCACACGGTACTATTCACGTGAATAGTAGTAAATTTTTTTTATTTTTTTTATTCCCAAAGTGCCACAATTGTCATTCACAAATCCCTAAGCCACTATGGAACCTCATAAATGATCTGTTCAATAATTAAACACATTGAACCATTTATGAACAATTCCTACAACAATCATATATGCTGTTAAATATGTATTGTGCACTATTAACCATTGATTTCGACTTTGTTGTGTGTGACCTTTTGGGTTCCCCTCGAGTTGGACATGAAATTAATCGTGATAATTTAATCAAACATAAATTATCATGCGATCAGATGGTCGTTTGATTTCAATGACTAAGATTGACATCTAGCAACATGCCAAGGCCCCTAAATGAGAGGGAAAGATATATATACCCATTTTGTATGCGATTTACATATGATACGGTCTCTCACCTCACTATATCCCCACCTATTGACCTAGGGTACGGAAAGTGTCTACCCATATGGTCAAAGGTATGATGTTGATAGTGTCATGAATCGTGCTAACCCAAGAATCTCACATGATTCTTCCGCTGTGGCTACAATCTCAAGCATTGATCACACATATCAACCTGTGAACTGGAATACTACTCTTATAAGAAAATATTATCCAAGAGAGTGGCGATTCTCTATTGTATCCTTATAAAATTCATGTGTTTCAACAAATGACCCAATCATACCCTTATGACCGGATCTTTTGAACCGGGGAATGAGAATGTCAAAGTTATTTGATCCACACATAAGATTGCAAAGACCTCAAGTCTAAGAACTAGTCATATAATCGATACATGAAAGTTCTCACAGACACATGGGATAAAAACTCCATATGAAAAATTTTAGCTGTCAGTTCGATGGACACGAGAAACTCATGCATCCATATGATATACCAAACGGACGGATCTCCGCTAGTAGCCTTTGAGATCAGTTATCCTACTTAAGGGCGGATCATATCATCATGCTAGTCTCTCAGCTTTGTGAATGCCCAGATTATTCACAAAACTGTGACTAGGAACATTTAAGAGTAATGATTTTCATAAGGCGTGGAAGCCATCGTCTTATTACTCCAAGGGCTTTATTACATTGTTTATGATTCATATAAGTTATGTAAGACATGTATAATAAAGATTTTCATTTTATTAATTAATGAAAATATTACAAATACATGTACATATACCCATCCACAAGTTGGGTATAGGGCATATCCCTTAAACATTTTAGTAATTTGTTCGGACATGCATGTGACAATGCATTCCTCTCCATTTGAGTTTCCGATGAGTTTTGCATCTGCTAATATTTTTGGAATGATCCCCAAAACATGGTTTCCATCTTCTTGCACGACTTTTGAAACACATCCCATCAATCCAAGATTGTCACCACCATATACTATGTGCATATTGCTTTCCACTATGACTCTCCCCAATTCTTTTGAGGCCTTAAAAAATTCTGGTTTAGTCCTAGATTTAGATCCGCCAAATACACAGATATGAGTGACTCATCGCTTGGAAGATGTTTCCATTTCTCTCTTATCTGAATCTTTAACTGGATGTGTCGAAGAGAGGAATGCCGAGCTGAATTTATAGATCTTGAAAAATGGTGAGTAATAATTACACTAGTATCTACCAAATTACAATTATTATATGAACGTTAAAATAGATCCTGAAAGTCAAAAAGTTTAGATATTGTCGATGAAAATAAAGGAAATCAAAATAGAAAAGCAAATCAAAGCAATTATTAAGGCAACAAAATTGTGTACTCAATAAGCGACTCGCTCGATATATATGTCCACTAAGATGCGTCTCAAGAGTCCATTCCTTGATATCTCCCATTTTTCTCTTCCTTTAATGCTCTGTTTTTGTTTTTCCTACAAAAATAACAAACAACATTAAAACTCTACAACATGTGTAAGCAAAACGTGAAAATAGAAATAAAAATAAAAATTTGCTAGGGTTGCCTCCCTGCGAGCCCTAAATTTAACTTCTTCAGCCAGATGTGACTGAAAATCTTCCTTTAATGAGGCTTCAGTGTTGTTCTAAACCCCCTCGAGAGGATAGTCCCATGAGTGTCGTTTTTGAAGGGTCTCTTCTAACGGTGAGGTGGCCAAAAGAATTTGTTTATCTTAGTGCTCGTGTCATATTCTTAAACTTTGTAGCTCTGTGAAAGAAATGACAGGTGATCAGGAGGTCTCGTATGATGCTTGACCTTGAATGGGAGTGCCATTCTGTCAAACTTCAGGGCGATGTCTTCAATGTGTACTCCCCAATGCTATGGTGTTATCTTTGGTATCACAAGATTTTTAATATAGTTAGACACTTGCTCTTCCATCTGTTTTGTATCTTGCTCCACCTTTTCTTCACATATGTATTTTAGTATTTCCTTGTTTATCTCTTCATCTGTCATCTATGAAATGCTTACTCGATTGGAATTTATGGTACTAATGGATCTACTGCTTGTTCCTCCTCAGCAATCGGAGAATGATCTAGATCAAGTTGAGATTGTGTTTGTTCTGGCTCTTGAACTGATACCTATAATTCAACCTCATCTTCTATTAAGGTGTTATCATGAAATTCAAAGGCCGCTTTAGTGTCATCTGAAAATGCTCTGTGAGGTATATAGTTCTAATTTTCTGTTAATTGTCTCGTTTGATTTTTCAATATCTATAAATTTGCCAATTGACTCTTAAACATGTCATCCAACCATTCGTCTATTTTCTTTAGCCAAACTGTGAGCATGTCAACCACATGATCTTCCTCTGATGGTTCTGGTTCTAGAGGATGATCATAAGTAGATGATGGATAAGATGGAAAATACGATTCCGTGAAATATACTGGTTATGTATATGAAGGTCTCTGATAGTTCTGCCACCCCGAATTATACTGGTACATGCATTGATTCCTTGGGTGGTTACCATCACATATCTCACATCTAATCATTACGTTCCGAAACGGTTGAGCAAATGTTGTGTTACTGGTCTCTGACATCTATTGATAATTATTGGGTTGTACTACAGGCCTCAGAAAACTGGACTGTGTCTCTCTGATATATTACCTTTTAATGCTTCCATTTCCCAATAATGTTCCATTTCAACCACCTAAAAATAAAAGAAATAAATAAAAATTACAAATAAAAATAAAGAAAATTAGATACAAGTAAAGTCAATAGCTTCAAAATTAATAACACAAAAAAGTTCTCGGTAGCAGCGCCAAAAACTTGATCCGCGATTTGTACATGTATACACAAGCGCACCTATCGCACAAGTAGTATAAAAATATCGATCCAACGAGGACTTATTTATGCCAATTATTAATTGTTGATGCTATTTATTTACAGGTATCTAATTAAGGTAAGAAGAGATTGATTGTTTGTTTGGTTGGTTGAATGTGATTTTGCTAAATAAATAAAAATACAGAAGAAAATACAAATAAAAATAAATAAAAGACACAAAACATCTAGGGTTGTGACTCCACACAATATTATTCTAATGATGGATTGATTTTCCTATACATGTGTAATATATTAGTTTGTTAACCTAGAATACGAAAATATGCATAAGCCTCTTTCGATGATCGAATGCAAACACCTAAAGTAACCCAATTAACTATATTCCTATGTTAACCAAGTTATCTGAATTCATTAAGGTCAAGTTCCAATTATGGCTACCCACGCCCGACAGGTATATTCCTAGACTGTAAGGAAATCCCCTCTAAGGTGAGATCGTGTGTTATTGAATCTACGGCTGAAACATAAAATCCCTCTCACAAGTTCATTTTACATTTACCCCATCAATCTTATTAGTGATTAGTCAACAAGAAGCATTAAGATTAAGATTCAATAAACAAGCTTAATGTATTACCCATTATATTAGAAAATCAATTATTAAACTCGTGAATATTGTGCTTTATCATTTCCCTAGATAAAAATAAAGTGCTGGGGTTAGGGGATCCACTTTCAATATTTCAAATCTAGAAATCTCCCTGATTATAATATATAAATTTGTGTTATATTACCAACCGACCAATATGGCGGTATCCAATTAAGTCAGGTTAAAATTAATTTAATCAAGTCCAACTGACCAATATGACAGTATCCAATTAAGTCAAGTTTTATGATAATTTATATATTACAAGGGAGATTAATCTAAATTATGTATAATAAAAGTTTCACCTTTCACCACAGCTAAAATAATTAACTAGACATAAAAGAAAATAAAAAATACAAAAATTATTATTATTAGAAATAAAAATACATAATTAAAAATATAAAAATTAAATACACAAGATACAGACCTAAGATTTCTTATTAGAATCCTTAAGGAAAGTATGAAAATGGAAAATGAAATCACCCTCAATTTATAGGCAAATATTCGGGCTTCGCGTCGCGACACACAAAGAGCTCTGCCTCACAACGCATCGGGATTTTGACACGTGTTTGCGGCTTCCTGAGATGTTGACACATGGCACGCGGTGTTGGTGAGTCGCGATGAAAAAAGACTTACTCATCGCGGCGCCAGCTACAGTGATGATGCAAGTGATGATGCGTGTCGGCATACGAATTATTGGCCCGACGTCGCGACGCGTGTAAATTTTCGCGTCGCGATGCGTGAATAATAAATTTCCCATTATGCCATTTTTGTCTGTTTTTCATCGTTTTAATCCCGAATTGATTCCATTGAGTCTCGATCTCTTATTTATCAGCAAAACAATATAAAATACATCAAAACGTTCATAAAACTCGAGAAACTATACAAAATATTAGGTCAGATGAGCGGTAAATAATGATATATTTTTCGTTCATAAGAACTTCACAGGTTATTCATAGTCGGTTCAAAAAGTCTCAAGTTTTATTCAATTTAAATTGCATAGTAAATGAAATTGGATTTATTTATATGTGTGTGTGCATATATAAGATCTGTGAACGAATTCATTGTCGTATGGCTATGATGAGTGGTAATTATATCACTATTTCCCACTCATTTAACCTAATATTTTGTTTAGTTTCTCGAGTTTTATGAACGTTTTGATGTGTTTTTATTTATTTTACAGATAAAAATAATATTGGGACTTAATGGAATCAACTCGGGGCTAAAACGATGAAATCTGATGGAAAAAAGGTCAAAAACGAAAACTTTAATGTACGCGTCACGAAGTGCAGTCTTAAATTCCAGTTTTGCGCAAGTTTCGTATTTTGGCCATAACGTTTTCATCCGATATCCGATTGAGCTTATTCAAGTTTCTGATTGACGAAGACTCGAAGATCTATAACTTTTAAAGTCAAAATAATTTCTAATTCGGAAGTTTCCATGGCCGAAATTGATGAACAATCCAGTATATTTTGAGTAATTACTATAGTCATTTTCAAAATATAAAATAAAATTAATAAAATAAAAAATAAAAATTGTCAAACTTCCACCAAACATGCTTGCATGTTTGGTGCCATGTTTGATGCCATGTTTGGTGCCATGTTTGATGCCATGTTTGGTGGAGCAATCGTGGAGCAATCGGTGGAGAAATTGGTGGAAGCCTTTAGATTTTCCTATAAATACCAAGCCATTTCATTTGTAATTCTCATGCTTTCCTTAGGTTTTTGTAAGGAATTTAAGGATTGCATCTTGTTTGTATTTATTTTCAGTATTTAATTTATGCATTTTTATTTTCAGTAATAGTAGTAGTTCTTCTTCCTCTTCTCCTCTTTTCTTTTATGTTTAGTAGTTAGATTTCCGCTGGGGGAAGGGTGAAACATTTATTATTTTAATTTAGATTAATCTTCCTTAATTATAATATGAAAATTATAATTCAAATTAAAAGGATTACCACCTTAATGGCTGGTTTAATTTATTTGACATAAAGTAACACCGCCTATATGGTCGGTCTTTAGGTGACAGATAATTACCGCCTATATGGCCGGTCTTTAGGTGACAGATAATTACCGCCTATATGGCTGGTTGGACTTAATTAAAATCTGACTTAATGAGGATACCACCTATATGGTCGGTTGGTAATATCATAGATAATTTATGTATTATAATAAGGGAGATTTCTAAATTAGAAGTAGTAAAGGTGGATCCCCAACCCCCAGCATTTTATTTTTATTCTAGGGAAGTGATGAAACACAATATTCACATGCTTAATAATTGATTTAATTATATATTGGGTAATTCTTTAGTTTGTTTATTGAATCTTAAGCTTAATGCTTCTTGTTAAGATTGATGTGGTAAACTTAAAATGAACTAGACATAGGGATTTTAGGTTTCAGCCTTAGATTCAATAGCCCACGATCTTTCTTGAGGATAGATAATCATTTAATAGATTTCCTTACAAGATAGACATATACCTTTCGGGCGGGGGTAGCCATAATTGGAACTTGATCTTAATGAATCCAGGTAATTTGGTTGACATAGACATATGGTTTAATTGGGTTATACTGGGTATTTCTGTCTGACCATCGACAGAGGCTTTTGCATATTTTCGTGTTCCAGGTTAGCAAACTGATTTATTACACATATGTAAGAGAATCAATTCATCTTTAGAATAATATTGTGTGGAGTTCGACCCTAGATCTTTGAGTCTTTTCTTTTATTTTCCTTAGTATTTTCTTTTGAGTCTGTTTTTATTTTAATTAGCAAATCCACATTCAACCAACCAAAAGCAATCAATTCCATTCTCCCTATAATTAGATACTTGTAAATAAATAGTATCAATAATTAATAACAGCAGTAGGAATTAAGTCCTCGTGGGATCGATATTTTTATACTACTTGAACGATAAGTGCGCTTGCGTTATATGCGTGTGATTACGCCGGTTAGGCTGACCGATGATTATTCACAATTCCGACTTCATGCATGCGAGTTGCAACCTGGAATCCAAACCAAGGACAAGTTTTTGGAGTTAGCTCATCCTCGCGGGATCGTGACCCTTTGTCCCGACCATTGAAGCACGTGTGTCGCCCGAGGCATAAGGGGCATATTTAATTGGATGAGAATGAATGAGGAAGTATTAAGTTATCCTATATCAATTTGGATAATTGGTTCTTTTCAGAATTTGTGCTACTTTTTAATGCATATATAATGAAACCATGAATTATACCAATTAAATTACATCTTCTTAATTTTCATGGAAATGGTTCGAATAAAGCGTTGGAGTCAGCATGTCAATAATAACATTTGTTAACATAGGTAAAAAAGAAGTTTTGAAACTTAAATTGTTAGTTTCCTCCAACATTTCACATTATTTATCAATTTTTCTTGTTAAAGTTTATATAAAGTTTAAAGTGAATATAAAACCATACCTTTTAATGGTTTTTTTAGTTGGTATGTTTCATTGATGGTACATATATTATACATGTTATGTATATGTTAAAATATGATATTTTTGTGAGAGATAAAAGCATAGACAATTAGTGATTTTTTTTAAATGTATGTACAACAAATAATTTCACTCAAATTTTCTAAAATAATCAGGGATAGGCGAAAAATAGCGTAAATTTAAATTGGTTGGTAAAATTCTCACATTTTTTCAAATTCATCAACTCGCATTATTAACGTACTGGGGATGACAACTAGTCGGATATGGTACGAGATACTAATATCCGTTCTCATCTCGTTCAATTAGCGGGTATAAAAATATTTTTATTACTTGTCACTAACGTACCGAACCCTGCAGTCCCCGTTCAAACATGTATTTTACCTTTATTTAAACAGATATACCCATACCCAACTCGTCCAACAAATTATTAGGGTTGGTGCTCGGAGCGCCAATCCGGATCGTATTTATGTCTGATTCATGAATATGAAATAATTCATGTTTTCCATAATATTACTTACTTAATGGTTGCACCTCTTGTTTTTATATACGTAATTGATCTAATTACGATTAGATTGAAATTAAATCTGATTAAGTGATATGTATATATTAGACAAAGACCTCAGGATTTACAACGTAGTGTGCAGTTACAACGTAATTTGTAATTGACATTGAGAAGCATTACTGTAAGTTGTATATTCTCAAATAAAGTTCATGGTCAAGATTTACTAACATGGGTCGGTTAGAAAAATCCGATGAGACCAGTATATTTCATATATCGAGACTTGGTCTGATAGTTTATCCCAATGAATCATGAGTCTTGGGAGACTCGTATATACATGTAGGTGTTATTTGATAAACGCTGAATGACTCACCGAAGATTTCCTAATAGATGGTACACAACCGTCAATATGATTCTTTTCGAGTCGAGTAGCATAGTGGTCATTCGACTTGCGATACCACTGTGGATATATAAGATATCCTCCACAATTTGATGGTAGTCACATCACCGATCTATTTAGATCATACATCCGTCTGCTCGTTGGGTGTGGACTGATGCTCACGATATCCTGTGAGTATCATATAGAATTTTTCAGTCATGTGTACATGGCATAGGTATCATGTACGTATTTATGATCTAGTAAATCCATGGCAGTGGTATATTTCAGAAGCGAGTTTCAAGTGTTATTTAGAGATCGTAAATTTAAAAGTCGACTATATTATATCTTAGGGATTTGACAAGGTTGGCTTCTAGCAAAGCGCCATGCCTACCCAATTCTCCAGAAACATGCTTACAGGAATAAGCGATCTATATCAGGCGTAGTATACGTAGTATTGTGTATGTCGATCCAGTATCAGATGTTCACGTGCTAGGCTTGAGGCTGAAATTGTGTCTGCCCCGTACGAAGCACATATCGGATGTCTGGTAACTAGTCTCTATAATCGGATATACATGACCTAGTTATAATATCCCGATAGCTGCAGCATATAAGAGAACAAGTTTCGTATCCTACGTGATCATAATCTCCACTATAACTGAAGTGATACTTCCGTCTTGACATCACACCCAATACACTATAATTCTCAATATACCCAGAAGAGGCGTACACAGAACCGGTTAAAGCCCTGGACGACCAAAACCAAAGCATATTGATTGTCGCAAGTATTAGCGGTGCAAGTCTCAGTTTAAGACCAAATACACCTACCCTGAATTCAGACTTCCATAGACACATAGTTATACTACCAATGGAACTCCGAATGGGTCTATCCAGAGCGAAGCTGTTTCCCGTACCATCGGTAAAACACAACCTCCTATTACACTTGCATGAGTATCCTATACCCAAATATATGAGAACTATGCCGTTATGCCCTCATAACGTGCACAAGTGTAATACTAGTCTTTTACGCATTATCGATGTCCAATCTCGATAATACTCTGACTAGGGATATTTAATGATTTATCCTTTGTGGATTGATACTGTCTCATATCATCTCAATCCAGGAACAAATCATAAGGACCTCTTATCATTTATACATCTTGGTGATATAATCACAAATGATAAGAGAGCAATCTCTTTTGTCACATAGTTAATTTGTACAACAACACCATAATCTGTACAAATAGTGACGCTATGGGTCATAATTGTCCAACATATATGTTTCGGACTTGGATGTCCACCTACTGGATCTAGGAATTGGATGAGATCCAATTGATCTTAGAGATCTACCTAGTTAAATATCATACAGCTTGTTGGCCAAAGTCAAGGCTATGTGTTATTTAACGGGATCCTAGCCTATTAGGAAACTAGGTTTCCCAAGTACTCAACATAGGGTTAGAGGCTCGCCGAAAAATAATGGGAGGCAAATATTAAATTTGCAATTTCGTTTAGATACTTGCCAATAAGCGCTCATTTCAATTTTTCGTCATCAATTAAATATATATTAGTTGGACTAATATTTAATCGTTGTTTTAATTAAACAGTTGGACTGTATTCAAACTACTTCAATTATAGTTGATTATATAATTGGATTATAGTAATCAATATATTTGAATTTAACCAAATAAATTATAGTTGATTATATAGTTAGACTATAGTAATCATTATAATAAATAGTACATGAAATTGTTGATTGGATAGTTGGACTATAGCAATCAAGATAATTGAAAGATTAGCGTTTAAAACATGATCCTAGGAGAAAATGTCTTTAAACAGCTTTAATTTTCAAATTGGGAATAAAACCTCAGGATAGTCCTGGGAACTCAGAAGTTACTCTATTTGATAGAGCAACCTCTTGGGCCTAAGCCTGGAGTTGAGCAAATAGTAGAACATGATATTTGGAATATTCATGTGATGATAACTTTAGTGCTTAATCCATTATGCTTATCGTAAAGACTCCTTAATTTCTTTGTCAGAACTAATGATTAGATCTGTATAGTATGATATTGAAATTGAAGGATCTTCATAGATCTATCCTTAGATCTTAGAAGTACTAATTGCAATAGAAAACTCTTGGAGAGTTAATGGCTATGCTCAAGGAGACAAAGCCAGAGTTTGCAAAAGGGCAAGAAGCGCAAGACGCATCTTACTTCGACATTCCAGAAGGCCAAGGCTTGGCTGAAGGCTTCTGGGGTGTGGAAAAGGGCAAAGGCAAAATCATCATAGTCTTCTGGGAAGACAAAAGACATATCCCAAGATGTCTGCCTAAACTGTGGCAAACGGGGTCACTGGATGTGTGACTGCCGTATGGACAAGCCAGACATGAAGGAATTGAAGACGGGCAAGGCTCCGACTTCAAGTATGTTTGTCATAAATATGTTCACTATTAGTTTCAAAATTGGATTTTGATACTAGATGTGGTATATAAATATGTATTGATGTGCAGAATCTGCTGATAAGCAAGATACTGACTTCAGTTGAGATTGATCTGCGAGTCGAAGACGAGACGAGAGTCGTTGTCTTAACCGTAGAAACCTAAGTTTAGGAACTACCATTCATGTGTGTACTTAAATTAGGAAACTGTTAAAATGTACCTAGTTTGACTAGAAACATTATCTCTATATCAGGGTTAACCCGTTGTGGGTATACCTTTATATTCTAGAACACTAAAGTGTTTTATTTTATAAAGATCATATTGAGATAAGCACATTAGATGTGAATAACAGAATTTATATTTTGAATATAAATGAATCTCAAACATATAACATGACAAACAAATAGCTCAAACTGAATTAATCAGATGAGACTTATTTGTGGCATTATTGTCTGGGACACAATTAACAAGACTCGTATATCCACACTTTCGAAGAGTGGATACTTGGACGGATTTGATTATTTTCAAATAATGTCTACGAATCTAATTTATTGGGCAAAGTGCCTAAAACACCTTTTACTTGGTAAAAGTGCAAGTGCCACCGATCTGTTAGCCCTCATTCATAGTGACGTAAGTGGGCCCATAACTAGCTAGGCTAGAGGTGGATATGAACACTTCGTAACCTTTACGGATGTGGCATCGAGTTATGGTTATGTGTTTCTTTTGAAACACGAATCGGAAACTTTTGATAGATTCAAAGAGTTTCGACACGAATAAGACAAACAGATCGGCTAAAGTATTAAACCGTCACAGTTAGACCATGATGAAAATATTTAAGCAATAATTTTCTCGATTACCTGAAAGAGTATAGTATTCTTTCACAGTGGACTCATCCCGGAACACCTCAATTGAGTGGTGTTTCCAAACGGAGAAACCTAATTTTATTGGACATGATAAGGTTAATCATGAGTCGCTCTGAGCTACCATTTTCCTTCAAGGGATAAGCATTAAGCAGTGCAAAACTTATTTTGAATAAGGTTCCATATAAATCTGTTAGACAGAATTCATATTAGATATGAACAGGAAAGAAATCGGGTTTTCTCATTCCTGAAGATTTGGGAATGCTGGGCATATGTTTGGATGATACCAAACTAGAACTAAAATCGGATAAGTGCCTAATTGTAGGTTATCCTAGGGAAACCAAAGTATAGTACTTATACAACTCACAAGAGAACGATGTAATTGTTGCTCGCCATGCGGTTTTCCTAAGAGGAATACCGATATGCAGTGGTAAGTGGGAGGAAAGTAAAACTCGATGAAAATCGGAGTAATACTGTTCCAGACACCGATTCCTTAATGGAACATAAATAGTTCATCAGGGATGAAACTGTACCAATAATCTTCGAATACACAAGAACCGCGTAAGTCAGAGAGAGTCAGAAAACAACCTGGGAGGTGTGGGTTTCTGATCTCACCTCACGAAGATGTCAATATTATTGAGGAATACGAACTGACTACGTATGAGGAAGTGATACAAGGTATCGACTCTCTATTATGGCAAAGTGCCATGAAATCCGAAATGGATTCCATGTATACCAACCGAGTTTAGACACTAGTTGTTGTACCATAAGGCATTGTGCCTATTGGTACGATATGAGTCTTCAAGGAAGATAAACATGGATGGCAACATACCAACGTGCAAAGCTAGGCTTGTGGCGAAAAAGATATCGTTATCAACATTGTGTCGATTACGACGAAACCTTTTTACTCGTTGCCATGGTTAAATCCATTTGGATAATGCTTGCTGGTGCTGCATGTTTCATTTATGAAATATGGCAGCTGAACGTCAAAATTGCTTTCCTTAAACGGAAACCTTTTGGAGGATGTTTACAACATCCTGACGGTTTTGTCGTACCAAAACAAGCAAACAAGGTTTGCAAGTGAATTCGATCCATTCATGGATTGAAACAAGCATTGCGTTCTTGGAACTATCATTTTGATGTAATCATAATGGTATATGATTAACTCAAAACGAAAATGATTCTTGTGTATATAAGAAGGTTAGTGGGAGCGCACTGACAATTATTGTCCTATATAATTATAATATATCATTTATTGGAAATGATATTCCCATAATACAATCGGTGAAAGCTTGGCTTTCATGAAAATTCTCCGTAGAATTCTTGGGAGAAACAACCTTTATTCTAGGAATAAAGATCTACTGGGATAGATCTAAAAGTTGTTGGCACTCTCCGAGAACTCGTACATTGAAAAATGTACGCGACCTGATGTCTCATACGCTTTGAGCATATGGAGTCACAATCAGGCCAATCCAAGTGATAATCTTTGTATTGATGTTAAGAACATCCTTAAGTATCTTAGATGATCTAAGGATGCTTTTTTAAGCTATGGAGAATGAGAACTTGAAGTGACTGGGTTCACTGCTGCAAGTTTCCAAACCGATAAATAACGACTATAAGTCGTAGTAAGAGTACTATATAGTTTGAATAACGGAACAGTGAGCTGGAAATCTTCCAAGCAAGATACTGTTACCGAATAAATAACAAAAGTGGAATATTAATGCAGCTGAGGCAGCAATAGAAGCCTTTTGGATCTATAATAATCCTAATTAGATTATGAGTAGTTCTATTAGCAGCTGAGCTAGGCTACATCACAGGCTAAAGAATTAACGGTCTCATGATCGATCCAGATATATGTTGGGGTTGGTGCTCAGAGCGCCAATTCCCGGTTGTATTTCTGTTAAATACTTCTGTAAAACATTATTATTATGAATAATATATATAGTTTCTATAATATAATCTATCTTTCTATATGGTAAAGACGTTATGACCCTAGAATGATTAGTCATGATACAGTTGCAAAAGCGTCGCAACGGACATTGAGTAGTATCATGACGTTGTCATTCTCAGACAGTTCCTGTCGAGGTTTACACTACTTGGTCAGTATAGTAAACCCGTTGAGACCGGTATACATGTCGTATACTGAATATATGATTCCAATGGTTTCTCAATGAACCATAAGTCTTGGAGACTAGTATAGACGTGTAGGTGTTTATAGCGGATAAACACTGAACGACTCACCGAATATTCTTAATGGATGGTACACCAGCGTCAATAAGAATCTTCTTGGGTTGAGTAGCACTTGTGATTCTTAGACTTGAGATGCCATTGTGGGCACATGAGACATCTTCTACACTTAGACGGCAGTCACGTCACCGATCTATTTAGATCAGACCTCTCCACCTGTTCGTTGGGTGTAGATAGATCCTCAGGGTGTCCTATGTGTATCAAGATAGGATCCGTCAGTTCTGTGTATCAGAGCATAGGTAGCCCATATGATTAGCAATCAGATAAAACCATGGGCCCGTGGTAAAGTTTAGAAGCTAGTTCTAAACATTCTTTTCTTTTTGAGATACTAATAGAATAGTCGACTGGATAATCCCGATAGAGATTTGACGTTTACATCTATATCTCTGGGATTTATCCGGATACCTGTGACGGAGGAGGAATTATACATTTGCCATGACCTCGACCTGTATGGTTCAGCGAGATTATCCGTGATCGTCATAATCTACGGTTGGATAGATTATGGACACGAAATAGATTTCGTGACGGATATACCTGAATCTAGAGAGTCTCAATAATGAAACATACTCGTAGAGCACTAGAGCAACATTAATAAATAATATTGATTATTTATAAAGTCGTTTAAAGGTTAAACGCAAGATACGTGCTAAAAGGACTAGATAGTCATTTGCCTAATTATTGTGTATTTACATTTAATACTTGATTAATTTAAATACACATTAATTAATAGTCAAAATGAGTTATTTGACTTATATCCTAAATGAATATATGTTTTTAATATTTAATGTATTATTATATTTATATTTCATATATTTGTATTTGATTAATTAATTAATTAATTATTTAATTGTTAAATGATTGATTAATTAATTAAAATATAAATATCTTACTTTAGGATATATTAAGTAAATGATGTTAGTTGCAATTGTTGATTTAAATAAATATCTATAAGTAGTTTTAGATATTTGTATTAAGATAACAAATGAATTTGAAATGAAAGTGAAATGAAAAACTTGTTATTTCATGCCTTGTGAATTCGACCAAGGCCAATTATGCATGAGTATATATTGTTTTCATTTGATTTTCATTTGGTTAACCTAATACACTTTAACAAAAAGGAAACTCCATTGAAGATACTAAAAGGAAGCTTGAGAAAGAAAGAAAGATCAAAGAAAAGCTTGATTTTAGTAAGTTTTTTCAAACTTGCTATTAGTAAGGAATTTGTTCCTTAGGATCTAGGCTTTAATATATGATATCCTTAGGTTATTTCTTTCTTTGTTCCTTGTGGTTTTTGTTGATGGAAGTTTTGATGGAGGTGTAAAGCATGTATGATGAAGGAAGTGTATGACTATTGTAGTTATAACTATTCTTTTAAGGTTTTGGAAACCATGTTGCTAATCTAGAGTTATTGACCCACTCTTAAATGACCTAGATTTGATCTTGAGTTGTTTCATTGTGTTGAGACTTGGATTGGATGGAAGAATGATGATTGAAGTAATTGATTTAATGTATTTGGTCTAATTTGTCCAATTTGTGGAAATTGAAAAATTAGGGTTCATGACTAATTCCAAATTTGGGGGTTTTCATATATGTTGTGTATTTATGTGTGTATATGATGCATATAAAGTTTCATGTTGATTGGATATCATTTGGATGTGTCTTGAAGCATGAAAGTGCAAAATGCACAAATTGGAGCCTAAGTGAGGCTCACGGCTTTGGAGTCAATTTTGGGGATTTTGGTGCTTTGGTTGTTTGATGTTTTGAACATCATAAGTTCATCTTGGAAATGATTTAGAATCATTCAAAATTGATTTGATCAATTTCGGACTAAAATGGACAAAAATACAAAGCAAGGGTATTTCGGTTTAAATTCACCTAAAATGTTTTATTGAATTTATTTTCATAATTTGATTATTGGAATGTTAAATAAATATGTTATTTAATTAATCCGAGAAAATTTTTGAAATCTGAAAATCGGATTTTCACCTCTTCCATTGCGTTACCGGACTCACCCTCTAAAAAACCCCTACAAAATGGTATCAGAGCGAGTCTGATTCTAGGCCACCTAATATGATTAGCCTTCATTGAATCAATGTTTAATCATGTTTTCTAGACTTTATGCATGCTTATTAGGATCTAAATTGGTTAGATTTATGGTGTATGACACTTAGCGGAAAATCCCTAATTAATAAGGTTTGAATGTAATTTTGTATTTGATGCATGTGTTATATGGTCCGTCTTGTCAATACGATTTATGAATACTTCTTTGTGACTACATCCGAGACCGTGCCTCTGCTGTGAGGATGTAGCCGATAAAGATTTATTTATACAGGATGTATATCAGATACTAGGTAAATTCAAGTAAAAGCGGAATTCTGAACGTGCCCTAGCTGTCAGGATTACGTAAGTAACTTGAGTTTATCATTGACGAGTTAACCTTGGTACGTCTCCTTGTGGGCCTGCCTTCGCAGCGACAACGAGAAACGGCCAGGACCAGATACTTAGGAGTCATTAGTGAATGATTGACAAATGAGTTGTCTACCTGATGAATATACGTAGGCGAGACCGTGCCTCTGCTGTGAGCCGAAATATATTCACGGGATCCACTTTTCACTATTAGTATTAATTTAATTATTAAATATTTGTATTCTGTTTTGGGATTACAGTATTGCATGATTAGTGGGAGGGGCATATTAGATTAAAAATCCATGATCTAGTTTATGCTTTTGATATTATATGAAACTGCTTTAATTTCTGCTAACCGTTTTTCGTGATCTATAAGATAGATTGCCGATGGCGGCACAATCCACAAATCAGTTTGCGCTTATGCTTGATGCATACAAACTGAAAGGCGCTGAGAACTTTGCAGACTGGGAATTGGATTTGAGGATTGTCCTCGATTCCGAAAACTGGGTTATGTTCTTGAGGGTCCGTTGCCCCTTGCAGTGGGTGCGGATGCTTCGGAGGAGGAACGCCAAGTTTTTGAAACTTGGAAGGATGATGATTTAAGGGTAAATCATACATCCTTAGTTCACTAT
This sequence comes from Zanthoxylum bungeanum, assembly GCA_019454045.1. Taxonomy (NCBI): domain Eukaryota; kingdom Viridiplantae; phylum Streptophyta; class Magnoliopsida; order Sapindales; family Rutaceae; genus Zanthoxylum; species Zanthoxylum bungeanum. Next base: position 29,703 of record SKCR01033195.1, read on the forward strand.
CTCCGAAACTCAAGCAACAGTACTATGGTATGTTAGATTCCTACAGTATGATGACGCGATTGAGACAATCGTTTGAGAACCAGGAACAAGTGATTGTTCACAAAGTCGCCATGGAACTGTTCCATGCGCGTCTGGATGAGGGGCATAGTGTTAGCCCACATGTTCTTCAGATGATCGATTTGATCGATCAATTGAGGCAACATAATCTCATCTTGAATGACATTCTCGTAGGAGTGTCATTCTTGGTTCACTACCAGCTTCATTTCGCCAGTTCGTGATGTACTTCAACATGCACGGACTGTCTGTACCTACCAAGAGCTACATAGGATGTTGCTCACGGCAGAAGAGGACCTTAAGAGGGAGTACCGACTCGCCCTCCTAGAACCTACTTCTCTCCGCTTCTTCCCAAGGATGTCCAAGGGAAAGAACAAGAAAGGCAAAGAGAAGAAGAAGGCTTTTGGTCCTCAACAACAGGCGAAGATTGGCAAAGCCCAAAAGGCTTCTGAAGACAAATGCCACCACTGCGGCAAAGTCGGGCACTGGAAAAAGAACTGTCATGATTACATTGCCCAGCTGAGGAGAGACAGAGCTTCTACATCAGGTACTTTTATTTTTCCAGTTATTGATTTATCTTTGGCTTGTGAAGCCGTTACATCCAGCTGGATTTTAGATTCTGCTTGTCCCATTCACATTTGCAATTCGTTGCAGGTGCTGAAGGAAAGTAGGAAACTGAAGCCTGGAGAGATACAGTTGCGGTTCGGGAGTGGAGACTCTTTGGATGCAGTTGCAGTGGGAGTATGCGAGATCTCATTGCCGAATGGGACACTTTTGTTATATGACTGTCATTTTGTACCGGGATGTGTCGCAAATATTATATCACTTTTTGTATTAGATACATAAGGCTTTTGTATTAATATTAAGAATAGTTCTTTGTATTTATATGATAAAAATAATATTCAGATCCTTTTTGTCCAAACCAGCATGGTCATTATACATTGCAAACTTCAAAAGATATATTAAATACTGGAGTTAATAAACGTAGTTTACCTGTAATTAATAATACTGAACTTTGGCATATGACTTGGTCACATTGGCGTTAAACGCCTTACCCAATTGGTTATGAATGGTTAGATATCAGATCTTACCATTGAATCCTATCCAACTTGTGAATCATGTATTCAGAGTAAGATGACCAAAGCTCATTTTCTGGTGTTGGACACTGCGGCCACTAACTTACTGGAACTCGTACATTCTGATGTATGTGGTCCACTAAGTCAACTGCTCACAGTGGTTATTCGTACTTCGTTACCTTTACCGATGATTTATCACGGTACGATTATGTATTTGATGCGACATAAATCGGAAACCTTTGAAAGTTCAAAGAGTTCCGAATGAAGTAGAAAAACAAACTGGAAATATATTAAATGCCTTCGATCAGATCGAGGCGGTGAATATATGAGTGGTGAGTTCATGGATTATATGAAGGAGAATGGGATTCTCGCTCAATATACTCCTCCAGGTACACCACAACAAATGGTGTATCTGAAAGGAGAAATCGGACTTTATTGGATATGGTCCGATCGATGTTGAGTTTCACAGATTTGCCCTATTACTTATGGGGTTACTCTCTTCTTAACAGCCGCACATCTTTTGAATAAGATTCCTTAAAGGCTGTTCCTACGACACCGTATCAGATATGGTTCGGTAGGAGACTAAATCTTAATTATATTAAGGTTTGGGGTTGTCCTGCCTATGTCAGGGTGACTCAGCAAGATAAGCTTTCGCCTCGAGGGTAAAAGTTTAGGTTGTTGGATATCCTTCGAATACGAGGGGATATTCTGTTCTATGATACCGAGCATCGAAATGTATTCGTAGCTCGCTTCGCAATTTCTAGAAGTAGAATTTTTGTCAGAAGGTGGTAATCATAGACAGGTTGAGCTTGATGAAGTCCACCTGAAAACAACGAGCCAACGGAGGAACCTGAAGTTCAAGTAGATGAAGGACCTTCAACACACACACTCCGTAGGTCGGAAAGGTATCTAGACCTCATGAACGCTTGTATTTGATACAAGAAAAGAGTCTGGATGTTCTCTTAGTTGAAGAGACAGATCATTTCACCTATAGAGAATCGATGTTGGACATCGACTCCGTGAAATGGCAAAGTGCCATGAAATCCGAGATAGACTCAATGCATGAAAATCAAGTTTGGGACTTGATTCGCTTCCCGAGGAATTGTTCCTATCGGTTGTAAATGGGTTTACAAGAGGAAGCGCGGGCCTGACGGTAAGGTTGAAACTTACAAGGCCCGACTGGTAGCAAAAGGTTACACGCAGCGACCTGCGTCGACTACAATGAAACTTTTTCGCCGGTAGCAATGCTTAAGTCTATCCGGATTTTGCTTTCTATAGCTGCGTATCATGACTACGAGATTTGGCAATGGATGTCAAAACGGCTTTTCTAAATGGATTTCTTGATGAAGAAATCTATATGGAACAGCCGGAAGGTTTCACATCCAGCGAACCTCGGGCATGGTATGTAAGCTTAAGAAGTCCATTTATGGACTTAAACAAGCTTCACGAAGTTGGAATCTTCGATTCGATGAGATTATTAGATCGTCTGTTTTTCTCAAGAATTCGGAAGAATCCTGTGTGTATCAGAAGGCCAGTGGGAGCATGGTCGTATTTTTAGTCCTATATGTTGATGACATCCTAATCATTGGAATGATTTAGGTATGTTGCAAAGCGTGAAAGCGTACCTCTGTAAGAATTTCTCCATGAGGACCTGGGAGAAGTTTCCTATGTTTTAGGGATAAAACTCTATAGAGATAGACAAAGGAGGCTGATTGGGTTATCCCAATCAACGTACGTAGATAAGATCTTGGAACGGTATAGCTTTGGTAACTGTAAGACAGCAAACATACCGTTCAGACATGGGATTCATCTTTCCAAGAAGATGTGTCTATAAACAGAAGATGAGAAGGTTAGAATGTCTAACCAACCTTATGCTTCATGTTTGGGTAGCATAATGTATGCCATGTTATGTACGAGGCCTGATATCAGTTTCGCTGTTAGCGTAACTAGTCGATATCAGTCCAATCTAGGAAATGACCATTGGATGGCCATCAAACATATCCAAAGTATCTTAAAGGTACTAAGGATAAGTTGATAATATATGGAGGAAACGAACTGCAGGTTAATGGGTATACAGACTCCGATTTCAATCGGATCCCGATGATAGAAAGTCTACATCTGGATTTGTCTTTACCCTTAACGGAGGTGCAGTTTGTTGGAGAGGCTGCAGGTTCCAACAGGGATCGACAGCTGATTCCACCACTGAGGCGGAATATATTGCAGCTTCTGAAGCTGCAAAAGAGGCTGTGTGGATAAAGAACTTTATCACAGAATTGGGAGTTGTCCCAAGTATCGAGAATGTGATTCCGTTATACTGTGATAATATTGGAGCCATTGCGCAAGCAAAGGAACCGAGGGCGCATCAGAAGTCGAAGCATGTGGAACGCAAGTACCACACATCATTCGAGAGATCGTGTCGCGAGGGGATATGGTCGTGTGCAAGGTACCGAGTGAAGATAATGTAGCAGACCCGCTGACGAAGGCCATACCTCCGAAGCTGTTGATAAACATGTGGAGTCGATGGGTATTAGATACAATCGATATTGGCACTAGAGCAAGTGGGAGATTTTGTTGGGGTTGGTGCTCAGAGCGCCAATTCCCGGTTGTATTTCTGTTAAATACTTCTGTAAAACATTATATTATGAATAATATATACAGTTTCTATATATAATCTATCTTTCTATATGGTAAAGACGTATGACCCTAGAATGATTAGTCATGATACAGTTGCAAAAGCGTCGCAACGGACATTGAGTAGTATCATGACGTTGTCATTCTCAGACAGTTCCTGGTCGAGGTTTACACTACTTGGTCAGTATAGTAAACCCGTTGAGACCGGTACATGTCGTATACTGGAATATATGATTCCATGGTTTTTCTCAATGAACCATAAGTCTTGGAGACTAGTATAGACGTGTAGGTGTTTATAGCGGATAAACACTGAACGACTCACCGAAGATTCTTATGGATGGTACACCAGCGTCAATAAGAATCTTCTTGGGTTGAGTAGCACTTGTGATTCTTAGACTTGAGATGCCATTGTGGGCACATGAGACATCTTCTACACTTAGACGGCAGTCACGTCACCGATCTATTTAGATCAGACCTCCGCCTGTTCGTGGGTGTAGATAGATCCTCAGGGTGTCCTATGTGTATCAAGATAGGACCGTCAGTTCTGTGTATCAGAGCATAGGTAGCCCATATGATTAGCAATCAGATAAAACCATGGGCCCGTGGTAAAGTTTAGAAGCTAGTTCTAAACATTCTTTTTGAGATTGCTAATAGAATAGTCGACTGGAAACCCCGATAGAGATTTGACGTTTACATCTATATCTCTGGGATTTATCCGGATACCTGTGACGGAGGAATTATACATTTGCCATAACTCAAGTCATTAAAAGAATATTATAACTTTAAGATATTTATATTTAATTAATTTAATCATTTAACAATTAATTAATTAATTAATTACACATATATTTAATATATGTATTATATTTACAATAAATATCAAATACATATATATAAATATAATATTAGTCAAATATCTCAATTTGACAATTAATTAATGTGTATTTGAATTAATCAAGCATTAAATGCAAATACATAAAAATTAAGGAAATGACTATCGGGTCCATACACATGTATTTTGCGTTTAACCTTTAAACGACTTTATAATAATCAATATTATTTATAAATATTGCCCTAGTGCTCTACGAGTATATTTCATTAGTGAGACTCTCTAGATTCAGGCATATCCGTCACGAAATCCAATTTCGTGTCCATAATTTATCCACCCGTAAATTATAAGACCACAGATAAACTCGTTGAATCATACAGGTCGAGGTCATGGAAAATGTATAATTCCTCCGTCACATGTATCCGGATAAATCCTATAGATATAGATGTAAACGTCAAATCTCTATAGGGATTATCCAGTCGACTATTCTATTAGCAATCTCAAAAAGACATTTAGAACTTACTTCTAAAGTGTACCACGGGCCCATGGTTTTTATCTGATTTCTAATCATATGGACTACATATGCTCTGATACACAGAACTGACGGATCCTTTCTCGATACACACAGGACACCCTGAGGATCTATCTACACCCAACGAACAGACGGAGGTCTGATCTAAATAGATCGGTGACGTGACTGTCATCTAAGTGTAGAAGATGCTCATGTGCCCACAGTGGCATCTCAAGTCTAAGAATCACAAGTGCTACTCAACCCGATAAGATTCTTATTGACGTTGGTGTACCATCCATTAAAAATCTTCGGTGAGTCATTTAGTGTTTATCCGCTATAAACACCTACACGTATATACTAGTCTCCAAGACTTATGGTTCATTGAGAAACCTTTGGAATCATATATTACAGTATACGACATATACCGGTTTCAACGGGTTTACTATACTGACCAAGTAGTGTAAACCTTGACCAGGAACTGTCTGAGAATGACAACGTCATGATACAACTCAATGTCAGTTGCGACGCTTTTGCAACAGTACCATGACTAGTCATTCTAAGGTCATTACGTCTTTACCATATTGAAAGATACATTATATTATAGAAACTGCATATATATTATTCATAATAATAACGTTTTACAGAAGTATTCATAAAGAAATACAACCGGGAATTGGCGCTCTGAGCACCAACCCCAACACTCTCGACTGGCGTTATTTCCATTGATTTTGTAAAATCAAAGGAGAATATTGCAGATCAATTAACAAAGGGTATACCAAAGGAGCAAATTTTGTATTTATCGAGGGGAATGGCTTAAAGCCAATACAATGAGAAGTAACTTAGCAAAAACCCACCTAGCAAATTGGTAATTCAATTCTAGGTTCAACGTGGCAAACTAGTTAGGTGAAACTCAAGTAATAAAGCATAACAAACTGCTCATTCCTATGATAAGAAAAGTTATGCTATCTATGACGATAAGAATGAATGATTAATCATTCTTAATGACACTAACAGAAGAAATAAAATTAGTATTGCATGATACTTATAATCGTTGTGTCACCTATATAGGAGTAATATGGGGTCGCATTTATGAGAATGAAATGGCTAAATTCTCCAAAGCTCTAATGAATCCAAGATTGTTCATGACCAAAATGAACACAACCTTATGAATTGAAAGGTATCAAAATTTGATATGTGTAATACTTATTGTCTTGATTTATGAAATATGATGAACAGTTCAATATCTCTTATACACACTGACTCATCGATAAATCCAATAAGTACTTACTACAGAAGGTTCAAGTCCAAAAGACATCTCTCCTGATGCGTATCGATTTTAAGTTTTCTCCGGATCATGCTCTGTACAGTATCGCCACTATTTGCTATACAAATATGAGGTATTGTAAGAGTTTGTATAGAAATAGTGGGAATAGTATCACATCTAAAATGTATATGGAAGATGAAAGGTTTATAAGTGTATTCTAAACACTTATATTAAATTGGAAAAAGCAAGTGGGCTTGGGCTTGGGCTTGATTGATGTGTGGTTGGCATGAAAATTAATATATTTAATATATATTAATTATTCAAAGATGGGCTCTTGTGACATTGAATAAATGTGTATTTTTTGGAAAAACGTTTTTTAAGTTTAATTTTCATTTAAAAATAGAAGGGTTATGTCTGATCAATATACCCCTTCATATTTTAACTGAATTTGGAAAAATGTTTGAAAATAAACCACCCTATTTTTCCATTCTTCAAATAAAAAACAAATAAGGCAGACTTGGAGGAGATATATAAAAAGAATCTGAAATTGATAAAAATTATCTACAGACAAACTTGTTGATCTTAAAAAGCAAACACCAAGTATGTTCGCCAAATGTTGGATTTTCAGTGCAGAATCTTCGATCATCAGATTATTGAATCCTAGTGGCAGACGTCCGAAGAACTACAAGCACGAGAATAGGGGCGAATTTCTGCTATAGGACATAACCTTCTGTGCTAACCTCAATCTACAAAGTCTGTTTGCTGTTTTTATTTTTTCGATTACTTGCATTGTAAGTTTTCTGTTAGTTTGATATTGATTACTTGTTTTAAGTTTCTGGGTTTAGTTTGTACTACGTTTACAAGTTTCTGTTTAAATAAAATTATTGCATTCGTTGATTGTTCTCCAATATAAACGAGATGAGAAGAGATTTGACGAAATACAGAACGAGACCGAGAAGATTTTTTATCTTGACAAAACATAATGGGACGGGACCAAGATTAATTTTCATCATGATTTCATAAACATGATAGAATTGAAATTGATAAATATCATCCCTTCCCTACTCATCGTCAACCCTACGTCTAACATTACTTTTTAGTAGTCCCCAAGTAGCTTTACTGTTTTCATAGCCCATATGTTTGACCTAAGCAGTTTTCCTTTTTCATTTCCTTGGGATTAAAGCTAGCGGAAGTCGAAACCGTTTCCATATTTACAAGTCACCGCCCCACGTTTGTGTATCCTCAGTAGAAAAAGAAATTCAAAAACCAGCTAAGCCTAGTAATTTGATCACTCTGTAATTCCATAATAATCCATTTAGTCAAGTAATTTATGGCAATTTCAAACTCATTTAGACCTTTATTTCCATTAATAAGGTGTTTCACTTTATAGTGGCTGATTGTGTGCCTTTGCCTTTTCAATATTACTTGATATGGTTTTGATAATGTATCCTAATATCTAAATTGGATTAAAATAAAGGTGGTTTTAGAGACAATCGATATATGCGGTCATAGGAGCCTTATTTAAGTAACTCCCTTAGGGGCCCCAAAATTTAGTTAGCGTAATTTATGGTCTCCTGAATTAAAATTGAAATCTAGATAATTGAACTTGAAATGTACATAGGCTATTGAACTTGAAATTGAAACATGTTTCAATTCAATATTAGAAGTTTCAATTTCAATGAATATTGATTCAACTTCAATAATCTCAATATCGGGATACTGTAATTGTGGCACACTTGCTAACAATGCATGAATACTACATTTAATGCCCAAAAATATATTTAAAAATTAAAAATTTGACAACCCTCATAGCCCTATTTTCCTTTCATAGTTCATAGGAATGAAAAAATCCATTCGGGAATAGGAAAGAGCCCAATACATTAATACTATGTGTAAGTAAGGATGATCACGGTTTCAGGTCAAACTGCAACCCGACCCGAATCGCACTGCGCGGTTTGAAAAAAAATTAAAAATGATTTCGGGTCAATCTGAATTGAACCATAAATTTCGGGTCGGTGTGGCGGTTTTGACCCAACCTCGACCCGAATCGCTCAAAACCGTAAATTTTGACTCAAACCGCGACCTGAACCGCCTAAACCGCAGACCCGCGTTCAAATTAGATATTATTTTATATTTTTCTTATTCTTTAACCATGAAATTTAAGATATTTAATGATCATATGACAATATGCAATGTATAAATGAAAATTATGTATTTTTTCTCTTCAATTATTATGTGAAAACATACAAAATTTTCTTTAAAAAATTTATAATTCAAACCGCCGACCCGAACCGCCGCGATTTTCCTTATCAAATTTGCGATTTCGGTTTCTAATTTCCCAAATCACCAACCCGCGTGGTTTGAAGTGAAAAACGAAAAAACCGACCCGAACCGCACTGCGAACACCCTTAGGTGTAAGTATAATTTCAATAGCTGGTAGTTGGATTGGTTGAGTACAAGCACTACCATCCTATATAAAAATCCATGTGAGAACATAAACTTCCACCTGCCAGTACGTGAAAATTGAATACGAGTATAATTTTTGTAACCGTTAGTTGAAGAGACTGAATACGAGTGTTGTAATCTCTATAACATATCCGGCCCATTATCATCCCAAACAAAAATAAAAATAATTAAAATAACATATGCTACCCATAGGGATGACAAATTGGCAAAGGGTCGGAACGATACGAGATTTGTCAATCTCAATCCCAATCAATTTATTAAACCGGGATGATTATATTTTTTCGGGATAAAAATCGTCTTGGTTTCGTCTCATATCCTGTTTAAAAATTATCTCATCCCGTTAAATCTCGTCTCATCCCATTATCCCGTCCCGTCTCGCTTCAATTTTCGGGATACATTTTTTTTATTCCGTCCTTTTTTTAAGACTCGACATAAAAATATATCTGTATGGCAACAACAAAGATAAGCCCATTTAGCAATGTCAATATATATTTTTTTTCAAACGGATAGGCCGATTTAGCAATGTAAAATGTCAATATGAATTTAGCAATGTCAAAAGGGTCATTTTACACACCTTCAAAATTTTACACAACCAAAACGATATGCCCCTCAAAACAGCCAGCGCCGCACCGCCAAAAACCACATGGGCGGTTAGTTCCGTTAAATAATAACCTATAAATACTTCACTTGGGTTTCTATTCCCTTTCTCTCCAAGCAATTCAATTCAATTCGAACTCCCCCACTTGCAAAAGCCGTTACGTTTTACCCCCGCTACCTTCAAAATCACACAGGTTCTTCATTCTAGGTCGTTTCAGCATATTTATTTATATCAATCAATACCCATTTTCATATATTTATTTTGCTTTGATATGTATAAGTTAGTTTAGTTTAGCTTTTTTGATTTCTTGTAGAAATTCGTCTATTTTTCTTTGTCTGTATATATATTGGTTATATGAAACCTCTGTTTTAGTAAAAAAATTTTTTTTATTTTAGTCTTTCAAAATGGAAAACTAATGGGTTTAGTTTAGTTAGCCAATCAAAGCAAACAAATAGCTTCAATTCATATGTAGATACTACCCATGATGAAGAAGAATCATTGTCAACACTTTCGGACTGCGAAAGTTCTGTTTCTGGTCCTGCTGTTGATCTGCCTACACCGTTTTGTAATGGGTTGATTAGTTTACATGAAGGAGACAAAGTTTATGACCTTATAAAGAGAAGATTGGTTTCTGGTTTAGGTGTTCTTGGGACATATACGAAGATAGTTTCCATTCATAGAAACTCGTTTTGTGGTTTTATAGGTCAAGCTAAAGTCCAATCTTTTCATATTTTTGCCAAAGCTGTGGCTAAAAAATGTGGTGGTGATGCAAACGTGAAGTATGCTTGGTATGCCGGCACAAAAGATGAAATTTGCAAGGTTATAGAGCATGGCTTTGGCTATACTGGGAAGCCTAATAATCATGGAATGTATGGTTGTGGCGTCTATCTCTCTCCTGATGATTCCCCTATGGAATGGTAAGCATCATACGTATGCTTTACTTTTTTGCTTTTTATTTTTTCATTTCATGTATGTTGTGTATCGTGTTTGCTAATAATGATTTCTTCTTTACAGTGTAAAGAGCTCGGTTGTTGACAAAGAAGGGGTGCGGTATTTGTTGTTGTGTCTTGTTGTACTGGGAAAGCAAGAGGTTGTCCATCTTGGTTCTGATCAGTATCATCCGAGTTCTGGAGAGTTTGATTCTGGCGTGGACATTTACAGGTGCCAAAGAAGTATATCTTGTGGAGCACTAACATGAACACTCATATCTGCCAGAATACATAATAAGTTTGAAGGCTCCCTCTTCTATGAAGGGTAAGCAAGTTAAAATTTCCAATCTTCCTTGGAATTTTTTTATGGATCTGTTAGAATTTTTGATTCAAATTCTGTACTGTTTATATGACTTTTTTGTTGAATTGTGTAGGGTTTGGCAGTGTTCGGGACTCATTGAGAATGCCAACTTCGCCTTGGATGTCATTTCCAATGCTAATTTCTGCATTATCCAAGTTCTTGCCTCCACCAACTGTTGCTTTGATCAGCAAGTTTCATAGAGATCACAAAGTAAGTACTTTTGTTTTGTTGCCCGTGGTGTCATTGGTTAGCCCTTTATTCTCAATTTTTATGAGTTTTCTGTCCTTCAATTTGTTGCCTTTCAGGGAAATAAGATATCGCGCCATGAACTTATACAACGAGTAAGACAAATTGCTGGAGACCAGCTGTTGATTGCAGTTATCAAATCTCATTGAGCCAAGGTTCATATTTCTAGTTATGCTTAGTAGTTAGCAGCTTAAATAACTCTATGCATATGACGTTGATAATATCTGTAACGATGATGATCACGACAATGATAAATGTCAAATACATCTGTAGCTGATAGTGTTTACTGGGAATAATCTTTTTTCAAAATGATGTTTTGATTCCTTTTTGTAGATGTTAAAATTAAAGTACGGATGTAATACCAATTTAGTTTTCTCTTTTCTTATTTGGATAATATCATCTATGTTGGTGAGGAATTAGCCCGAGTCTCAAGTTATCTTGTTCGTGATAGAATTGTTATTTTGTCAATTTTAATAATAGGAGTTCCTCTACCCTGCTATTGAAGAAGAGTGGAATTGGATGTTTAGTTTGATGCTTTCGACGGAAATGCATATGTTGCTTATACGTTTGTCTTTATGTTCCATATAGTTATGTCGTGTGTGCTAATTTGCATCACTATAGAACCCTGTAAATTAATATTAATTTGCATCACTAGAAGCAGCAAAGCAAGAAATCACTCCTGAATTCTTACTTTTTAAGGCAGATAGAATCTTACTTTTCTCGAAATAGTTCCTTGTGCTAGAAGTAAGAAAGTAAGAAATTATTGATGGATCTTACTTGCAAAGGTGGATAGAATCTTACTTTTCTGGAAAATATTCTAGTAATATTATTGTCACATCTAATGCACTGAATTGGTGTTCAAAGAAATCTCTGGCCTAGAAGCAAGGTTCTGTTATTGGGACAAATTCTGAATCTTTAATGGAGAATAAGATAGTGGAGGACAATTTCTTTTGTCAAAACGACGCTTTATACCTTCTACTTTATTCTTCGCCATGGTTGAATACTTCCTTGTCTAAGAACTTACCTCATCATTGAAAATTGTAAATTTATAACCTTTTTTATGTGGTGTTGCTGTTAATCAATTGATGAACCAGATTATATTCATGTTTTATTTCGCATTCATTTCAGTTTTGCCTTGTGTTGTTTACCAAGTGTTTATACACTAGTTATCTTATTCGAGAATTTTATGTTTGGTTCTCCAGCAACTCTTAGCATTTTCCAGATTTCAACATACGATGGCTCAAGATGGAATCATAACTGGAGTAAGAAATGCTGGCAATTTTGGAGATCAATCGTTGCTTTGTTTGATCGAGTTACAATGTAATCAGAGATGAAACGACATCAGGGATGCAGAACATGAAACTGACATTTTTTTTTTATCAGCTAATTCTTCAAGATTCTGCAGATGATGATGATGATAATAGATTTTGTAGACTCTGAACTCGGTAGTTTTTTTTTTTTGCATTAATAAAGTTTTGTTTTTTCTGCACACCAGATGGCTTGTAGTGCAAGTATATATAAATATGTATCACACACATTCTCATAACCTAAAAGATTGCGAGTTGAAGTAAACAATTTTTGAATAAGTCTTCAAAACCATATCTTTGTTGTTTCCTTTGTGTATTAGATGCAGCTTGCTTTACACTCCATTGGAAATCTAATACACATTAGAAACAGAATGAGAATGAGTAGTAAACTCAATCTAGCTTCTTTTCACTCTAAAATTGTTTTCTTCAGCGCAACCCATTCTAGATAACAAATGCAATATAATGGTTTCAAAATATTGGAATGTCATGTATGCGTATGATTGTCCAACTGAATCAGGTGACTTACTGACTTTACCTTGCACTGACTTACTGCAAATGCAGCTTGTTCTGGAGTCATGTTGTCAAATGGTGTCAATGTAGTTAAAAGCTCCCAGAGGACTATGCCAAAACTGTAGACATCAACTTTTTTTGTATGGTGCTTTTCTTTGATCATTTCAGGTGCCATCCAACGGTAAGTACCCGTAAATCCCTTGGCACTACCACACTGAGATTCTAAGCATGAGATACCAAAATCTGCTACCTTCACACCATATCGTCATCGAGCAGTAAATTTTCTGACTTTAGATCTCTATGAAGTATCCCTTGGGAATGAAGATATTGCATACCTCGTGCAATGTCAAGGGCTAACATCAGAACAAGGTTGAGTGGAACTGAATACGGCTCCTGCTGATGGAGGTATTTTCTCAGTGAGCCGCCGGCAAGATATTCAGTGATTATACAAAACACAAGAGGGTTTTTCATCATGATTCTCTGTGGATACCAACATTGTCATATACAAATATGCCACTGTTCCAAAACAACCCAAACCAAAAAAAAAAAAAATACCACTCTATGTATAATAGCGTTTCAAAGAAAAGGAACAATCCTCGGACAGGAGTCTAAAATTTGAATGCACTGAAGCATAAAACAGCAGAAAAGGACCAGTTTTTATGTCATCATGGCTGCGCTTAAAGAAAATGAGACAAATATATGGGGGTGCCACAGCCAGCCTAGGCATCGTGGTCCATTCTACTGAATGCATAAACTCCTTCCATCCATAACCTTTCAATATGTCACAGTCCTAATATTTAAAACCGCCTGCCCTCTTTTAACCCTTCTACTTAAAATAGCAGGTGTGACAACACTCTTGTAAATCACATGCAGTTTTAATAATTCTAAAGTTTACAATTTACAAGCACGTTCAATGCCATTGGCAGGGCTTCTGTCCTCATCCTTGGCAAGTGCAAGGCAAAGAGGAACAATATTAAATAATATGCACATGGGTAATATACAACAGACTGTCCTGATAAACAATTATCAATAAATGCTTTCCAGCTGAAGTTTTTCAATGCATAAAGCCTTAAATCCTTAGTCCCAATAAATATGAAGGAAAGAATTAACATAAGAGAGGTTGCAAATGTTTTGTAGATCAGTGTCACCATTCATGGAAAATAAAAGTTATTTAAGGAAAAAAAAAATTACAAGTTGACAAGTTGAAATGGTAAAAGAACAAATAAGCATATTACTTCATTAACCAAATGAAGTGCAATTCCACTATTTCAATTTTTTTTTTTTTTTTTTTTGGCTTTTCGGTAGGCATGCCTTTTCAATTACTCCATAAGCCATTTTCTTCATTTCTTTGCTTTAACAAAACTCTACCCAAAGATCAAATTATGAATGAAAATAAAAACAAGTGTCTGTCTGAGAGTGCTACTTAACTAGCACTTTTAACCTAATATCAAAATTTAACTTTGAGTGAATTTTGATAAGATTTTAAGTGTAAGCCAAATCAAGAAAGCAAAAAAAAAAAAAAAAGGAAGCTTACAGTGATGATATTAGGATGGCTTAACATAAACAAGAGAGCCACCTCTGAAGTGAACTGGTTCTCAAGCATAGAAGCTAAGCTCTCATCCTCCTCTGGCTGGCTTACAAGTTTGATTGCTACATCTCTCTGTTTATAAATCCCTCTATAGATCCTACTGTGTCTTCCTGAAGCAATTTGTATCCAATTAACAACTGTGACATGTCAGCACTCCATTCTTCTTCTCCTTCTCCTTTAATCTCTGCACCTGAAGATACCAAATACTTTGACCAAGAAACTGCTCTCCTGTACTCACCAAGAGAGAATCTCCTCTCAGGCTTTGCATTGATTGAGATTTGCTTAAACCAGTGAATTTCTTCATGGGTTTGTGATTAAATTTGAATTGAAAAAAAAAAAAATTCAATTTAAATGTGACCCAGAACAGAAAAAATTCAACTTGATTGGCTTAAGAAGTTCACTGATCCCACTACATTTCGAAAATTTAAACGTCACATGTAATGAATCATTGGAAGACATAACTCAGCTTAACACCTCATCTATTGACTCAAGGTAATTCAAGAAAAAAAAAAACAAACAAACAAGCTTGTTCTTTAAAATATGAATGAAAATGAAATCTAAAACTAGCTAAGCTTCATTAAATTTGATATAGAAAAGATCCCAAATCTCAAAACTTAGGCTTTAATTCAGACAAAATGATGGGAAGCAAAAAAAGGAAAAAAAAATCTACTAATTTGATGACAACAAGAACTTTCTTATAATACATAAAAGGAAACTTCGATAAAAAAAAAGGGCATAGAAATGGAAAAATGAAGCTCAGAGAGTCGTTGATGTTGGACAGTTATGACTCATAGCGTCATTATTTGTACAGATCATGGTGATGTTGTACAAATTAACTATGTGACAAAGGAGATTGCTCTCTTATCATTTGTGATTAGATCACCAAGATGTATAAATGATAGGAGGTCCATATGATTAGATCCGGATTGAGATGATATGAGACAGTATCAATCCACGAAGGATTAATCATTAAATATCTCTAGTCAGAGTATTATCGAGATTGGACATCGATAATGCGAAAAAGACCAGTTTACACGTGTGCGCGTTGTGAGGCATAACGACATAGTTCTCATATATTTGGGTATAGGATACTCATGCAAGTGTAATAGGAGGTTGTGTTTACCGATGGTACGGCAAACAGCTTCGCTCTGGATAGGCCCCTCGGAATTCCATTGGTAGTATGACTATGTGTCTATGGAAGTCTGAAATCAGGGTAGGTGTATTTGGTCTTAACATGAGACTTGCACCGCTAATACTTGTGACAATCAATATACTTTGGTTTTGGTCGTCTAGGGCTTTAACAGGTTCTGTGTACGCCTCTGTTGGGTATATTGAGAATCGTAGTGTGTTGGGTGTGATGTCAAGACGGAAGTATCACTCCAGTCATAGTGGAGATGATGGTCACGTATGATACGGAACTGGTTCTCTTATGTACTGCAGTCATCGGGATAATATGACTAGGTCATGATTATCCGATTATAGAGACTAGTTACCAGAGATCCGATATGTGCTTCATACGGGGCAGACACAATTCCAGCCCCAGGCCTAGCATGTGACATCAGATACTGGATCGCAATACGCAATACTACATATACTACGCCTGATATAGATCACATATTCCTGTAAGGATATTTCTGGAGAATTGGGTAGGCATGACGCTTTGCTAGAAGCCAACCTTGTCTTGTAAATCGGTAAAAACGTAATACTATGTACGTACGTGTTCGGATAGTCTGACGACCGGATTTACTGCCAACATATCCGGGGATCTCATGGGTCGCTTCCCAAAGATTCACCGATGACGTATGACTCGCACTTTATTAATCTGGGATTAATTAGATGAGAGAGAATATTAATCTGGGATTAATTACAGAGATATTTTATATGGGATAAAATATTATAAAAAGAGAGCGAACGATTAATTTGGAATTAATCGATAAAATAATATATTCGATATATTATACGAAATTGGATTTCGACGCGGAATTGAAATTAGATTTTAATTCGAGCGAACGAGTTAATTTAGAATTAATTCGTTAGCGACGTGAATAGTGATTTTGTTAGGCATAATTATTTAATTACGTCGCAACGGAAAATTCGTTAATTTGGAATTAGCGAACCCGAGCCCGGGAGTGTTTGCGAGCGCACTCGCATTTCGAATTCAAGTGCGGCCCGCAAGTCACATCAAGCGTCAAATCACTAGTCAATCGATTGATGTGACAACTTGTCACTTTTGATGTGATTGATAGTAGTTGTTAGAAGTTGTTGGTTGGCTTAATTGTTTTGACTTTTGGAAAGCCAAATAATTGGTAAATGGATTTTAAAATTCATAAGTGTATTAGATACACAATTTGATAACAACCAACGCATCTCACTCTCTCCCTTTCTCTTCCTCTCTCTCTCGCCCAAATGGGCATTTTTCTTCTTCTGTTTTGCTCACTGCCGAGACATGAAGGAGAAGCAATTTGATGATTTTGTTGCAAAATCAAGAGTGCTAGCACACAATGGAGTCATCCTAAGGTGATAGGGAAACCCACTTGTGAGCTTGGAATCACCATCACCAAAGCTTGGAGCTTGGAGCACCAATGGAGGACCATGGCCGAATTTTTGGAGCCCAAAAACTGCACTGCCGTGAGCTTCCAAGGAGGGTAGAAAAGTTTTTTTGTTCTTCACCGCATCGCTCAACCATTCAATGTAAGTATTCCGCAACTTCTTTGTTGTATTCTCACTTAGTTTCTATGCTTGAATCGATCCCGGTTAGACCGTAGAACTCCAACAATGGTATCAGAGCGAGTTAAAGCATGAAACTTGAATTTAGGGTTAAAATTGGGTAAATTGATTTTGAGCATGATTTGGTTAAATTGGATCAATTTCATGAAATATTGATTGGATCATTTTTTTGCCCAAATTCTTGGCTTGGCCGAAAGGTAGTAGTGCCCTAATTGTCTTGGTATTTTTGTATTTGTGATCATTGGATGAATTGGAAAACATTGGGTAATGTTGATTTAAGATTCAATTGGATTGGATTTAAAATTGAACAAATAAACCCCAAATTGCCGAGACTATAGCATGGTAAATGGGTTTGATTTTTTGATCAATTGTGTTGGACATTAATTGTTGTTAATGAGCATAATTAATTAGGCTAATTGGTGTTTTGGAAATATTGATTTGGGTAATTAATTATTGCAATGCACTTTGAATAATTAAATTGTGAAATTGGAATTTTGGAATTTAATTATGTTGGGCTAATTTTGGAAATTGGGCTTAAAAGTTGTTATTGGGCTTAAATGGGCGTGGTTGTACCAATATAGGTTTAGGCTAAATTGGTTGGATCCAATTGGGCCCAAAACCATTTCCATAAAGTCCAATTATGACTTAAATGGACCTTAAATATTTTAATTGGGCCTAAATTGATTTATAGGCTTATGTGGTTATTCCTTGATTGGGCTTTGGTTGCTGAAGCCCACGCCTTAAAGAAATTAATTAAAAGCTCATTGGACTTTAATTAAATTAACATTGGATGTTAATCGGGCTTTGAGACCCGTAACGATTAAATTTGGAATTTAAGTCGTAAATGTTCGTTAATAAAGTGTAGTATTTAATTTGGAATTAAATAAATGAATTAGTATTAAATACATATTAAATTGGATTTAATGTTGTAGTTTAATTTAATTCAAGAATTCGTACTTTGAGTACTTATTCGCAGAACGAGTTTGACTCGCGCAAAATCAAATCGTTGTTTGAACATTGGATGGTCATTAATATTCAGATTAATTAATTGGATTAGATTAGATTGATAACATGCTTGTGTTAATACATGGTTGCGATGCATGAATAATGTATATCGGATGGATATTAGATGGGTTGGGAAATTTTAGAAATTATTGTAATAAATTTGAAATTTATTAATTGGACCTGCGTGTCCAGCCTATTACCTCCATACTCTTTGCATTTCTCTTTTCACCTATTCCTCTCAATGTAAATGAGGTTTCTTTAGAAGTGTTATGTAACAGGTAGAAGTAATACATGTGCTAGCGGGAGAGAGGAAATTGAGAGATTTGTTCCAGGAACAATGTGTTAAGTATACATCCGCATATCATTATTATATTTATTTACGCGCCTTATTATGTGTTTAGAATGCATGTTTAAGGGTGTATGATGATGAGACCTTAACAAAGATAATTAATTGGTTGCCAATTGCACGCGAAAAACCCTCACAAAATATTAAGCGTTTTTCCTTCCATTGAGTGATTCTTACTCAAGATCCAAGACTGGCATTGGTTTGTTGGCCAAAGTCAAGGCCTTTGTCCGTCGATGGTGTGTTTGAATCATGAAAGCTTTGTTCCATATCGGTGTCTTGTCCAAGTTGTGATTTGTTGGCCAAAGTCAAGGTCACTTCTTGTCCATCGACATCGATTATGAAGCTTTCTAAGGTCAATGATGTTGGACAGTTATGACCCATAGCGTCACTGTTTGTAAAAGACATTGTGTTTTTGTACTAAATTAACTATGTAGTAATGAAATTGCCTTTTACCATTTTGTAATTAATTTACTTTAATATAGAAATGGTAGAAGTCCTTATGATTAGTTCCGGATTGAGGTGATATGAGACAGTATCAATCCATAAAGGTCTAATCATTAAATATCCCTAGTCGTAGTATTATCGAGACTGGACATCGATAATGCGGAATAGACTAGTATTGTACTTGTGCGCGTTGTGAGGGCATAACAGCACAGTTCTCATATGTTTAAGTATTGGATACTTATGCAAGTGCGATAGGAGGTTGTGTTTTACCGATGGTACGGAAAACAGCTTCGCTCTGGATAGACCCCGCGGAATCCCATTGGTAGTATGTATATGTGTCTATGGGAGTCCGCTTCAGGGTAGGTGTATTTGGTCTTAACCTGAGACTTGCATCGCTAGTACTTGCGACAATCGGTAAACTTTCGTTTTGGTCGTCCAGGGCTTTAACAGGTTCTGTGTGCGCCTCTTCTAGGTTTATTGAGAATCGTAGTGTATTGGATGTGATGTCAAGATGAAAGTATCACTTCAGACATATGGAGATGATGATCACGCAGGGATTCGGAACTAGTTCTCTATAGTGTTGCAACCATCGTGATAATATGACAAGGTCATGATTATCCGATTCAAAGAGACTAGTTGCTTGATATCCGATATGTGCTTCGTACGGGGCAGACACTTTTCCAGCCCCAGGCCTTGCACGTGACATCAGATACTGGATCGCGATACGCAATACTACGTATACTACGCCTGACATAGATTATATATTCCAGTAAGAATATTTCTGGAGAATTGGGTAGGCATGGTGCTTTGCTAGAATCCAACCATGTCTTGTAAATCGATTAGCACGTGGTACGAGGTACTCACTTTATCGGATAGTCCGATAACCAGATTTACTGCCAACATATCCAGAGATCTCTTGGGTCGCTTCCCAAAGATTCACCGATGACAGTTGACTTAAAATATAATTAATCTGGGATTAATTTAGAGAGAGAAAATTAATCTGGGATTAATTGGGGCTTTATTTAATCTGGGATTAAATGTGTTCAGTAGAGAGAGAACACGATTAATTTGGAATTAATCGGTAAAATAAATTTAATAGTTAAATTTGATTTTTCTATTTAATTTATTTAAATGGGCTAAAATTAATATATCGGATATATTAATACGAATTGGATTTCGTAACAAAATTAAAGTCGGACTTTAATACGAACGAACGAGTTAATTTAGAATTAATTCGTAAACGACGTTCGTAATATATTTGCGGGGCATCGTTATTTAATTAAATTATATTTAATTATTTAGCGATGAAGGTTCGTTTAATTAGATTAAACAGAACCGTGCCGCGGCAAATGCCCGTATAGATATTTGAATTTCGGATTCAAATATTTGGAGCCAAAAGTGTGGTAGGTGTTCCCACCACACAACTACCTTGTTTTGCTTTATGAATACCATTTACCAATCTCTACCTTGTTTTGGGTAAAAGGTGAAATGGTTTCACCTAAAGGTAAATAACAAAAAGGCAAATCTCTACACTTGTTACACAACACTTTTCATTAGATGAAAATTGAAAAACCCTAGCAAATACTCTCCCTTGGGCGTGAGCTACTTGCTTCTCTTCACTTGGATTTTGTTCATCAATCAACAAGCTAGCACTTAAGCAAGTCAACAAAGGTGATAGGGAAACATCTCAAAAGCTTGGAATCATCAAAAGGTTGGATCTTGGAGATCATCCTCTCAAAATTTTAAAGCTCTATCCACTCATTGTAAGTTTATTCCGCACCTTATAATGATCATATGAAATGCTTTTCATGCTTATTAGATCCTAATAAGGTCAATGGGTCACGCTTAACTGAGATCACTAAGTTTGTTGTGCCAAAGCCAAGACTTAGTTGATTCAGAGGAAAAAGGTTAGGTAATATATTGGATATATTGGCATATGTAAGATATATGTCTCGGACTTGGATGTCCCCCTACTGGATCTAGGAATTGGATGGGATCCAATTGATCTTAGAGATCTACCTAGTTAATTATCATACAATTTGTTGGCCAAAGTCAAGATTGTGTGATATTTAGCGGGATCCTAGCCCACTAGGAAACACGGTTTCCCGAGTACTCAATAGAGGGTTAGAGGCTCGCCGAAAAATAGTGGGAGGCAAGTATTAAATTTGCAATATTCGTTTAATGACTTTCCATTCGCGCTCATATCAAAATTTCGTCAAATAAATTAAATGTTAGTTGGACTAATATTTAAATCGTTGTTTTATAAAACAGTTGGACTGTATTCAAACTATTTCATTTATAGTTGATTATATAATTGGATTATAGTAATCAATATATTCGAATTAATAAATTCAATTAATAGTTGATTTTATAATTGGATTATAGTAAACAATATAATTGAATTTAACCTATTAATTTATAGTTGATTTTATAGTTGGACTATAGTAATCATTATAATAAATAGTACCTGATATCGTTGATTAAATAGTTGGACTATTAGAATCAAGATAAAAATTAAAAGATTAATGTTTAAAACATAATCCTGGGTGAAAATGTATTTAAACGACTTTAATTTTTCAAAATTGGGAATAAAGTTTCAGGATGGTCCTGGAAACTAAGAAGTTACTTTATTTGATAAAATAACATCTTAGGCCTAAAGCCCGGAGTTAAGCAAATAGTAGAGCATGATCTTTGGAAGATTCATGTGATGATAACTTTAGTGCTTAATCTGATAAGCTTGCCAACATACTCCTTAATTTCTTCATCAGAACTAAGGATTAGATCCTTATAGTATGATATTGAAATTGAAGGATCTTCATTGATCTATTTTAGATCTTAGAAGTATAAATTGCAATACATAACTCTTGGAGAGTTAATGGCTATTCTCAAGGAGACAAAGCCAAAAGTTTGCAATATGGCAAGTAGCGCAAGGCGCATCTTACTTCGATATTCCAGAAGCCCAAGGCTAGGCCGAAGACTTCTGGAGTGTGAAAAGGGTAAAGGCAAAATCATTATAATCTTCTGGGAAGATAAAGGACATATCCCAAAATGTCTGCCTAAATTGTGGCAAACGGGATCACGGAAGCGTGATTGCCGTATGAACAAGGTAAACATGAAGGAATTGAGGACGGGGCAAGGATCTGACTTCAAATATGTTTGTCATAAAAATATTCACTACTAGTATTAAAATTGGATTTTAGATACTTAGTGTGATACATAAATATGCATTGATGTACAGAATCTGCTTTAAACAGGATACTGACTTCAATTGAGATTTATCTGCGAATCGAAAACGGGACGAAAGTCGTTGTTTTGACCGTAGAAACCTAAGTTTAGGAACTACCCTTCGGGTGCGTACTTAAATTAGGAAACTGTTATAATGTAACTAGTTTGACTAGAAACATTATCTTTATATCAGTGTTTAATATGTTGTGGATATACCTTTATATCCTAGAACACTAAAGTGTTTCATGATATTAATATGATATTGAGATAAACACATTAGATGTGAACAACAGCATTTATTTTGAATATAAATAAAATCTCAAACATATAACATGACAAACAAATAGCTCAAACTGATTTGATCAGAAGAAAATTAAATGTGGCATTGTTGTCTGAGACACAATTAAACAAGACTCGTATATCCACACTTTTGAAGAGTGGGTACTAGGACTAATTTGATTCCATTCAAATAATGTCTACGAATCTAGTTTATTAGGCAAAGTGTCTAAAACACTATTTACTTGGTAAAAGTGCAACTGCCACCGATCTGTTAGCCCTTGTTCATAGTGACGTAGTGGGCCCATATCTAGCTAGGCTAGAGGTGGATATGAATATTTCGTGACCTTTACGGATGTGGCATCGCGTTATGGTTATGTGTTTCTTTTGAAGAACACAAATCAGAAACTTTTAAAGTTTCGACACGAAATAGAAAGACAGATTGGCTAAAGTATTAAACCGTCACGGTAAGACCGTAATGGAAAATACTTAAGCAAAAAGTTTCTAATATACTTGAAAGAGTATAGCATTCTTTCAATGAGGACTCCTCCTGGAACACGTCAACCTGACGGTGTGTCCGAACTGAGTAACCGAATTTTGTTGGACATAATAAGGTTAATCATGAGTCGCTCTGAGCTACCATTTCCTTCAACGGATAAGCATTAACAGTGCAGAACTTATTTTGAATAAGGTTCCATAAAATCTGTTTGACAGACTTCATATTAGATATGAACAGGAAAGAAACCGGGTTTCTCATTCCTGAAGATTTGGGTATGTGTAGACAACAGGACCTGGGCGACGCTGTTCTAGGCTCGCGGCCTAGTTGGGAGAATGAAATAACATGGAGTCGCCACCCGGTGTGAACCGGGACAAAGGTTTAAGGCCGCACTCACCCCTCGCAAGGGAAGACCTCAAACCGTTGGGTTCGGAATGGTCCTTTACTTATGTCACTTGTGATGATATATTTGTGCAATAAACTAACCGAATCTATCAAATTCATGCTCAAGGGTACTTAGATCTAACATGCTTTCATCCAATTAATTCACGCAATGTAACATAACAAGCATATTGAACCATTAAATCAACATGTATAAATCATTACCCAAACGCATCATAAACTAAGAACATGCATAAAGAACAACCTAAACATGTTTTAACAAATAAATGACAAACTAAATTAAACCATGCTTTAAATAATAAATAACCTAAAGACTATAACATGCTCAAATACAAATTTGGATGAGACGAGATATGTGTATCTAAGTGGTACGTGGCATTGTATCCCGAGTGCAGACCATACTACCGTCCATTCGGAATTGGCTATGGAATTTACGTCCGGGTTTCCATCCGATATACCACAAAATGGAACACATATCCCGCTCATCCGATAATCACATCATGCCTCAAACGACTCTCATGCAATAATATATTAAAAATAAATAAAAGAAACGAAAGATAATAGATAAAAGGGTGCCCTCAGGTCTAACCTCTTTTGTCGTTCCTCGAAAGCGCGTTACACGGCCGTCGGAAGGATTGATACTCCGCAACTTTTCTGGTTCACTAATCCAACGATTTTCCTCGCGGTTTCACTGCTCGGGTTGTTGTTTTCACTCCGTTTCTCTACTGTTTTAAGGGTATTTTCTGGTTACTGTTTCAGGTCTATTAGGCTACTGTTTTGGGGACTATTTTCAGAGATTTGGGGACTGTTTTGGCATGGTTTAGGGACTGGTTTGGGTCTGATTCGGGACTGTTTAAAAGTATTTGTATGGGGCTGATTCGGGACTGTTTTCACTCGGTTTCTCAGGCTGGTTTATTGCTCGGCCAGAGGGACTGTTGGATTTGTTGTTCTCGGCTGTGGGGTTACGTTGATGAGCAGTCTCGGTCAAGGAGGGGGCAGTTCGTTGGAGGGTTCACAGCTGAATGTCTGGTGCTTGTAAGGGTTTACATAAAGGCTGGCTGGTGTGTCTATGGTATTTGCTTGGTCGGTTAAGGGGCTGCTGAGGGCTTGTTTGTGGCGTGAAGGAGGCTGTTTGGTGATGGCAGTGAAAGGGGCAGAGGACGTGTTGAGTGGCTATGTGAGTGGAGATGACATGTTGAATGGAGTTGAAGGTTGTTAGTGCGTGAGGCGATGAGGGTAGTTCGTGGAGACGTGAAGGGGATTATGCGTGAAGTACCCAGGCTAGGGTTTATGTGCGTAAGATGTTGAGTCAGGGGCTGTTAGGGTTTTTGATTTGGTTGAAGAAAGAGAGAGGGTTACATGTTGAATGTGAGGTCTGCGTGAGGGTTAGAGAGAGTTGGTGGTGATCATGGGTTTTTAGGGTGTTTTGTTCTCTTTGTGAGTGCCGTGAATAGTCTCTGGGAGAGGCAAGAGAGAGAGAGGGCAGATGTCTAGGGTTTGTTGCTGTTTATATAGTGAGAGGGTAGGGTTAGGGTTTCTGCATGGGTTTATTAGGAAACAAAATCAATTAATTGGGTGTATTATTTTAGGTAATAAATTGTGTATTTTAGGTAGGTAATATTTAAATTAGGTGATTGATTTATTAAAGTTAGGAATGAATTGATTTTTATTAGATTTTAATTTGGAAGTGAATTATTTAATTTTGATATTTAATTTTAATTTATTTAATTTTGATTTGTTTTAATTTAATTTAAATTGGAATTAATTTGATTTAGTTTAAATGGATTTTAATTTGATTTAGTTTAATTTCATTTAGTTATTTAATTATTTTTTAATTCAATTTAATTTATGATATTATTTTTAAATGTTTTAATTATTTAATTTGTGAGATGTGATTTAATGGGTTTGGTGTGTTTTAAAATAGAGGTTCAACAAGCGAACCCGAAGCGAAACAAGCGAGTTAAATCCGACCAAAATATCAATTTCCAACTTTACCCTTCCGACGTCTGTTTCCCGCGGCTTTCACAATCAAAGAGGTAGTGTCTCCATACGAGACTCATCATCGGGACTTATATGTAAAAATGCAGTGTCTACAGTATGCTAGGCATATGTTTGGATGATACCAAACTAGAACCCAAATTGGATAAGTGTCAATTGTAGGTTATCCTAGGGAAACCAAAGTATAGTACTTTTACAACTCACTAGAGAACAATTTAATTGTGCTCACCATGCGGTTTTCCTAAGAGGGATGCCTATATGCAGTGGTAAGTGGGAGGATAGTAAAACTCGATGAAAATCGGAGTAATACTGTTCAATGCACCTATTCCTTAATGGAACACAAATAGTTCATCAAGGATGAAACTATACCAGTAATCTTCGAATACACAAGAACCGCGTATGTCGAAGAGAGTCAGAAAATAACCTGGGGTATGGGTTTCTGATCTCACCTCGTAAAGATGTCTATCTTTTGAGGAACACCAACTGACTACGTATGAGGAAGTGATACAAGGTATCGACTCCCTATTATGGCAAAGTGTCATGATGTCCGAAATGGATTCCATGTATATCAACTATGTTTGGACACTAGTTGATGTACCGGAAGACATTGTGTCTATTGGTACTATATAAGTCTTCAAGGAAGACATACATGGATGACAACATACCAACGTACTAAGCTAGGCTTGTAGCGTAAAAGGTATCGTTATCAACATTGTGTTGATCACAACGAAATCTTTTACTTGTTGCCATGATTAAATCCATTTGGAGAATGCTTGCTGATGCTACATATTTTATTTATGAAATATGTCAGCTGAACGGGAAAATCGCTTTCCTTAAACGGAAACCTTTTGGAGGATGTTTACAACATCCTGTCGGTTTTGTCGTACCAAAACTAGCAAACAAGGTTTGCAGGTTACTCGATCCATGATTGGATTGAAGCAAGCATTAAGTTCTTGGAATTATCGTTTTGATGTAATCATAATGGTGTATGATTTAATTCAAAACGAAAATGATTATTGTGTATATAAGAAGGTTAGTGGGAGCGCACTGACAATAAATGTCCTAAATAATGATGACATGTCATTTCTTGGAAATGATATTCCCATAAAACAATCGGTGAAAGCTTGGCTTTCATAAAAATTCTTCGTAGAATTCTTGGGAGAAAACAACCTTTATTATAGGAATAAAGTTCTACTGGGATAGATCTAAAAGTGTTGTCACTCTCCGAGAACCCGTACATTGAAAAATGTACGTGACCTGGTGTCTAATATGCTTTGAGCATATGTAGTCACAATCAGGCCAATCCTAGTGATAGTCACTAGATTGATGTTAAGAACATCCTTTAGTATCTTAGAGAACTAATGATGTTGTCTTAAACTATGGAGAAAGAGAACTTGAAGTGAATGAGTTCACTACTGTAAGTTTCCAAACCGATAAAGACGACTATAAGTCGCAAAACGGTCCTATGCAGTTTGAACAACGGAACAGTGAGCTGGGAATCTTTGAAGCAAGATACTGTTACCGAATAAACAACAAAAGCGGAACATTGTTGCAGCTGAGGCACAATAGAAGCTATTTGGGTCGATAATAAATCTAATTAGATTAGATATAGTTCTGTTAGCAGCTGAGCTAGGCTACAACACATGCTAAAGAATTAATGGTCTCATCAACGATCCATATACATACTTTAACTATTCATCTGATTCGTTCGGATCATACATCGTGGCGATGTGATGATCGAATAAATCGCATCAGATAATAATCATACAAATCAGCTGACGAAAGCATTTTCTCAGAAATTTGAGCGAACCGTACATAGTTCGGGTGTAGGACACTTGATTGACTGGCTATAGGCCAAGTGGGTGATTGTTGGACAGTTATGACTCATAGTGTCACTATTTGTACAGATCATGGTGATGTTGTACAAATTAACTATGTGACAAAGGAGGTTGCTCTCTTATCATTTGTGATTAGATCACCAAGATGTATAAATGATAGGAGGTTGATGAGCAGAAAATATATCAATATTTACCGCCCCTTTAACTTAATATTTTGTTTAGTTTCTCGGGTTTGATAAATGTTTTGATGTGTTTTAGTTTATTTTGCAGATAAAATAATATCGGGTCTCAATGAAATCATTTAGGATGAAATATGGGTCAAATAAGGGCAATTATTGGACTTGATATTTTAATTTTGGAGATTGTAAACTTGAAATGGCGTTTTTGACAAAGTGCAGTTGTGGAAATTCCAATTTTGCATATCTGTCGTATTTTAGGCATAACTTTTTACTCCGATATCAGATTGAGCTGATTCAAGTGCCAGATTAAAGAAGACTCAAATAGCTACAACTTCGAAAGACAAAATATTTTCGAATTCCGAATATTTCATGACCGAATTGATGAACCATCCAGAAGTGTGTTGTGTGTAATTATTAAAGTCATTTTCAATCATTTTCAAAGCAAAAAAATAAATTAATAAATAAATTATCAAATTATCAAATCATCACCAAACATGATAAGCAATTAGTGGAGCAATTAATAATGGATTTGGTGGAGTAATTAGTGGAGCAATTAATAATTGATTTGGTGGATGATTTGATGGATGCAAAATTTTGCCTATAAATACCAAGCCATTTCATTTGTAAATTCATACTTTCTTCTAAGGAATTCCTTAAGAATACTAAGAAGATTGTATCTTGTTTGTTTATTTACAGCTTTCAGTAATTAATTTCCGCTTTCGCACTTTCTTTTCTTTACTTTTCAGTTTTTACTTTCCGCAATTTACTTTTACGCACAATACTTTTCTTTCTTTAATTTTCAGTTTTTACTTTTCAGTAATGAGGAGGTAACTCCCCTTTGCTGGGGTAAAAGGTAAAACTTTTATTACTAATATTTAGATTAATCTCCCTTAATTATAATATATAAACTAGTTAAAACCCGACTTAACGAGGGTACCGCCATATTGGTCGGTTGGTAATTATTTAAATTGGTTTTAACCTGACTAAACTGGATACCGCCTGATTGGTCGGTGGTAATTAATTATTAATTTGACTTAATCTGGATACCGCCTATATGGCTGGTTGGTAATTATCATGCAAAGTTAATATATTATATTAAGGGAGATATCTAAAATAGAAGTAATAAAAGTGGATCTTTTTACCTCAGCATTTTCTTTTATTGTAATTTTACTCAATTTACTTTTCAGCAATTTACTTTTCAGCAATTTACTTTAGGGGTGAGCATCGGTTCCGGGTCTACCCGGAACCGGTTGGAACCGGACCGGAAATTCGGGTTTGGAACCGGAACCGGTTGTAACCGGTCCGGTTCCGGTTCCGAAAATAAGGAACCGGTTGTAACCGGTCGGTTCCGGTTCCAAAATAATCGGAACCGGAACCGGACCATAGAATCGGAACCGGAACCGTATTTTTTTTCAAATTGAGCAAAATGCCCTTCTGTATGCGATTAGTATTGCTGCAGGCTGCAGCTCACATTTTTCTCTGTCTTTTCACAGTTTTTTTTTCAAATTGAGCAAAATGCCCTTCTGTTCTGTATGCGATTAGTATTAGCAAAATGCCCTTCTGTTAGATCTTACCTTACGCAGAAATGGGTTTGACACTAATTTTGGGTATTGTTTTAGTGCACTGTTAGATCTTATATCACGCAGAAATTGGTGTCACAAAATGCATTGAAAAATCTCTTCTAATAAGTAAAACCAAAACAGTGGTCTAAATTTAATTTAATTAATTGATTGCCATCAAAGATATTTAATTTGCTGCTCTCAATACATTACATTTTGTAAGTAAAAACATTTTCTTGACAGCAATTGCAAATGACACTTCACACTTATGATCTTATCTCCAACAAGTGATGCGCTCCTAGCAAAAGCAAACTGTTAAGACTTAAGAGTATGTTTGGGATTAACCGATTAAATTTTAATACACTGACATGAATAGAATTATAGTTACTAGAATTCATGTCAATAGGGTAATTCGGAACCGGACCGGAATCGGACCGGAACCGGATTGGAACCGAATAATAGGGTACCCTGTTTAATTGGGTAGGTTCCGGTTCCACTTAATGAGGAACCGAATTTTTTCGGGTAGGTTCCGGTTCTATGCGGAACCGGAACCGAAACCGGTTTTGCTCACCCCTAATTTACTTTTCAGCAATTTACTTTCAGTAATTTACTTTTCAGCAATTTACTTTTCAGTAATTTACTTTCAACATTTACTTTTCAGCATTTAATTTTCAGTATTTAAATTTCAGTATTTTACTTTATGTCTTTTATTTTATTTAAGTTTTTTTTATTACCCGTAAATATGTGTCGTAACTAAGCCAGTTATCTGGGGTTGTGATAAAATCCAATATCACCGGTTTATAAGGGGTTAAATTATAGTTTGGGTAATTTAAAGGTTTACTTATTAAGTTTTAAGCTTAATGCGTCTTGTTAATTGGCCACTAATAAGATTGATGTAGTAAATCTAAAATAAACTTGACAAAGGAATTTTAGGTTTCAGCCTTAGACTTAATAGCCCACGATCTTCCTTGAGGATAGATAACTCTTTAATAGATTTCCTTACAGGATAGACATATACCTGTCGGGCGGAGGTAGCCATAATTGGAACTTAAACTTAATGAATCCAGATAATTTGGTTGACATAGACATATGGTTCAATTGGGTTAAACTGGGTATTTGCGTCTGACCATCGACAGAGGCTTTTGCATAATTTAGTGTTCTAGGTTAGTAAACCGATTTATTACACAAACATAAAATAACCACTTCATCTTTAAAATGATATTGGAAGAAATCACAACCCTAAATAGTTTTTAATATTGAATTTTCTTAAACCTATATTCGAGCAATTTTATTTACTTGTTTTTAAATTCAAAACCTTCATCATTTCAAATCAATCAATCAACCGTTAGATACTAGTAATCATTTGACCTCGTAAATTAATAGATTAGGTATTAAGTCCTCATGGGATCAATACTTTTTATACTACTTGAACGATACGTGCGCTTGCGTTATACGCGTGTGTTAGCACCGGTCAGAGGTCCATATGATTAGATCCGGATTGAGATGATATGAGACAGTATCAATCCACGAAGGATTAATCATTAAATATCCCTAGTCAGAGTATTATCGAGATTGGACATCGATAATGCGAAAAAGACTAGTATTACACTTGTGCGCGTTGTGAGGGCATAACGTCATAGTTCTCATATATTTAGGTATAAGATACCCATGCAATTATGTACTGCAGTCATCGGGATAATTTGACTTGGTCATGATTATCCGATTATAGAGACTAGTTACCAGAGATCTTATATGTGCTTTATACGGGGCATACACAATTCCAACCCCAGACCTAGCATGTGACATCAGATACTGGATCGCAATACGCAATAATACGTATACTACGCCTGATATAGATCACATATTCCTGTAAGGATATTTCTGGAGAATTGAGTAGGCATGGCGCTTTGCTAGAAGTCAACCTTGTCTTGTAAATCGGTAAAAACGTAGTACTAGGTACGTATGTGTTCGGATAGTCCGACGACCGGATTTACTGCCAACATATCTGGGGATCTCATGGGTCGCTTCCCGAAGATTCACCGATGATGTATGACTCGCACTTTATTAATCTGGGATTAATTAGATGAGAGAGAAAATTAATCTGTGATTAATTACGGAGATATTTTATCTGGGATAAAATATTATAAAAAGATAGAGAACGATTAATTTGGAATTAATCGATAAAATAATATATTCGATATATTATATGAAATTGGATTTCAACCCGGAATTGAAATTAGACTTTAATTCCGGTGAACGATTTAATTTAGAATTAATTTGTTAGCGATGTGAATAGTGATTTTGCTAGGCATAATTATTTAATTACGTCGCAACGGAAAATTCGTTAATTTGGAATTAGCGAACCCGAGCCCGGGAGTGTTTGCGAGCGCACTCGTATTTCGAATTCAAGTACGGCCCGCAAGTCACATCAAGCGTCAAATCACTAGTCAATCGATTGATGTGACAACTTGTCACTTTTAATGTGATTGATATTAGTTGTTAGAAGTTGTTGGTTGGCTTAATTGTTTTTACTTTTGGAAAGCCAAATAATTGGTAAATGGATTTTAAAATTCATAAGTGTATTAGATACACAAATTTGGTAACAACCAACACATCTCACTCTCTCCCTTTCTCTTCCTCTCTCTCTCGCCCAAATGGGCATTTTTCTTCTTCTGTTTTGCTCACTGCCGAGACATGAATGAGAAGCAATTTGATGATTTTGTTTTAAAATCAAGAGTGCTAGCACACAATGGAGTCATCCTAAGGTGATAGGGAAACCCACTTGTGAGCTTGGAATCACCATCACCAAAGCTTGGAGCTTGGAGCACCAATGGAGGACCATGGCCGAATTTTTGGAGCCCAAAAACTGCACTGCCGTGAGCTTCCAAGGAGGGCATAAAAGTTTTTTTGTTCTTCACCGCATCGCTCAACCGTTCAATATAAGTATTCTGCAACTTCTTTGTTGTATTCGCACTTAGTTTCTATGCTTGAATCGATCCCGGTTAGACCGTAGAACTCCAACAGTTGAGTGGTGGTTGATGATTTTTGTTGTTATTATTTGTTGGAAAATGCTTATGAGTAAGCATTTTGAGATACAATTTCATGCATGGTCCACTTCGTGTTACTGGTTGTTATTGAATGATTCAGATACTCCTCCGTGAGTAGTTCGAAATGGTATATTCATATGCTTAAAATGGTGCTTGGGTGAATGAGAAATTGTTGCTCAAAGTTGACCCATTGGTGTTGGAAAATAAAGAGAAATGTGTTTGTCCCACATGGGAAAGCTAATAGAGAGAAGTCGTGTTTATATATGATTGCTCATATGTATATGGGTAAGAGTTATAAGGATAGAGACTCTCTCTACGTGCGCACGCAGGGGGTGCAAATCAAAATCCGAATAGAACACACAACAGCAAAGGCATTTTCCTCGGTTTTTCTTCCTTTTTGTAAAGGAATAGTTCAAACACTTTAGTGGTTCGTTGGAAACGGGTTTTGGTGGTGCCCATACTCGTTCGTTTTCCGTTGCATCCTGGGAAATAATTGTCTCACGTTCTATTGCACCATCGGTAAGGGACGAATATTGGGGTTGGTGCTCACAGCGCCAATTCCCGGTTGTATTTCTTTATGAATACTTCTGTAAAACATTATTATTTTGAATAATATATGCAGTTTCTATAATATAATGTATCTTTTAATATGGTAAAGACGTATTGACCTTAGAATGACTAGTCATGGTGCAGTTGCAAATGCGTCGCAACTGACATTGAGTTGTATCATGACGTTGTCATTCTCAGACAGTTCCTGATCGAGGTTTACACTACTTGGTCAGTATAGTAAACCTGTTGAGACCGGTACATGTCATATACTGGAATATATGATTCCAATGATTTCTCAATGAACCATAAGTCTTGGAGACTAGTATAGACGTGTAGTTGTTTATAGCGGATAAAACTGAACGACTCACCGAAGATTCTTGAGATGCCACTGTGGGCACATGAGACATCTTCTACACTTAGATGGCAGTCACGTCACCGATCTATTTAGATCAGACTTCCACTTGTTCGTTGGGTGTAGATGGATCCTCATGGTGTCCTGTGTGTATCGAGATAGGATCCGTCAGTTCTGTGTAACATAGCATAGGTAGTCTGTATGGTTAGCAATCAGATAAAAACCATGGGCCCGTGGTACAATTTAGAAGTTAGTTCTAAATGTTCTTTTTGAGATTGCTAATAGAATAGTCGACTGGAAAATCCCTATAGAGATTTGACGTTTACATCTATATCTCTGGGATTTATCCGGATACCTGTGACGGAAGAATTATACATTTGTCATGACCTCGACCTGTATGATTCAGCGAGTTTATCCGTGATCGTCATAATTTACGGGTGGATAAATTATGGACACGAAATTGGATTTCGTGACGGATATGCCTGAATCTAGAGAGTCTCACTAATCAAATATACTCGTAGAGCACTAGGGCAACATTTATAAATAATATTGATTATTTATAAAGTCGTTTAAATGTTAAACGTAAAATACATGTGTAGGGACCCGATTGTCATTTCCTTAATTTTTGTGTATTTGCATTTAATATGATTAATTCAAATACACATTAATTAATTGTCAAAATGAGATTTTTTACTAATATCATAATATATATATATATTAAATATTTAATGTAAATATAATACATATATTTAATATATTTGTATTTAATTAATTAATTAATTGTTTAATTGTTAAATGATTAAATTAATTAAAATATAAATATCTTAAGCTTATGATATTTGTTTTAATGACCAAGTTGCAATTGTTGACTAAGTTGAAAATATCATTAAAGTGTAATGATCATTATTTAACAAGTTGGCAAGTTGATTTTCAATAAAGCAAAAACTAGATATTTTGATATTTGGTGTATACCAAATTCGGCCAAGGCGAAATTGGTGGGTATATATTGTTTTGTTTTTTGATTAGGGTTTATCATCATCAACACTTTATCAAAACTCCATTAAAAAGAAAGAAAAGAAGCTAGAGAGAAAGAAAAGGAAAAAAATCAAAGAAAGCTTGGATTTAAGTAAGTATTTCAAACTTACTATTAGAGAGAAAATTGTTCCTCTTGTTCTTGGAAACATCTTATGATGTCCTTGAGTTTTTTCTATTCTTTATTCTTTATACTTTTGATGGTTGAAAGTTTGATGAAGGTGTTATGCATGTATGTAGTTGGAAGAATATTGCTAATGTTGTAGTAAACATTCTTTTCATGGTTTTAGAACCTTGTTGCTAATCTAGAGTTGTTGACCCACTCTTAAATGACCTAGATTTGATCTATAGTTATTTCATTGTGTTGAGACTTGATTTGGATGAAAGAAACATGATTGAAGTATTGGATTTTGTTAATTTGGTCTAATTTGTCCAATTTGTAGAAATTGAAAAATTAGGGTTTAAGACCACTTCCAAATTTGGGGATTTTCATTTGTATGGTGTATTTGGATGTGTATATGATGCATGTAAAATATTAGGTTGATTGGATTTTACCTTGATGTGTTTTGAACATGGAAAGTGCAAAATGCACATTAATCTCCCTAATGTGGCTCTCGGCTTTGGGCATTAATTTTGGGAATTTTTGTTGCAATTTTTATTTCAATATGTAGGATATGTTAAATTCATATTTGTAATGATTTAGAATCATCCAAAATCGTTTCGAACAATTTCGGATTAAAATAAACAAAATGCTTGATTTATGGGTAATTCGGTAAATTCACATAAATTTGATTTATTGTGTTTTATTTCATAATTTGATTATTGGATAATAAAATAAATAAGTTTATTTTATTAATCCGAGAAAAAGTTTTGAAATCGGAAAATTTGATTTTCCACCGTTTCCGCTGCGTTACCGGATATCCGCAATAAAACCCCTTCAACGAATTTGTTTTAAAGAGATTGTTGGCATCAACAAGCCTCGAGAAAGTGAAGCAGTGGTCGGTTCTGACTCAAACATTGTTCGGTCAGAGGCAGTCGCAGACACATTCGAGGCAGAGGCACAAAGTCGGTTAGAGGCAGACGCTTTCATCAGAGTCAGGGGCGTCGCTCGTTTTCATCATCGTCAGAGGCTCGACTTTAGCAGACAGAGGCACAAAGTTTTCAGAGTCTCATTTCAGAGGCAGACGTACTTCGCTTCAGGGTCTGCCGCCAGACGTTCTTCGCTTCAGGGTCTGACGCCATATGCAATTTGCTCAGTGTCTGAATCGCCATCAGGGTCTGAATCATACTTTGTGCGTCTGATACTTGTGGGTCTGATTTCAGGGTCTGTGGCTCATCGCTCGTGGGTCTGAATCACTCTGTTGGGTCTGCTTCAGAGTCTGCTCATCAGGGTCTACTCAACAGGGTCTGAACCTCATCGTCAGGGTCTGCTCTTCAGTAGTCAGTGGCTGATTTCTGCCTCCGCTCGCCAGGATCTGCCTCCGCTCTCCAGGGTCTGCTGCGTGGGTCTGTTTTGCTCATCAGGGGCTGATTCAAATTTTTCCAATTACCAATAAATATTTGTAATATTTGTACTACATTATTTTGCAGGGAAAGCAAGAACATGAGGTTTTGTTTTGTAATTTGTTCACTCTGTTTGTGTTGTGTAACATTTTTCATAATAACGTGCGAGATCAACTTCAGAGGAGACCAAGCGGGACCTTATTGATAATGACCTTTTTAATCTCCCATTTACCCTTTTTACCCCTTCTAGTTTCGGAGGGTACATGTGTAATTTCAGAATGAAGGGTTGGCCTAACAAGTAAAGAGAAATTATTTGGTTCCACTTATTTAAGGATATTTCTAAAGGATAATTTTTGTAATATTTTAGTGATATTTTTAGTTCAAACAAATGTACATTTTAGAAATGGATTAAAATATATAACTGTTTGAAGTAGAAATGTTACTAAAATATCACTCTAAAATTATTTTTTATTTATTTTTTTAACTAATTTAATATGTATTGTAAGATATTATTAAGTTGTTACCACTTAGTAGTAGGGATGGTAATGGGGATGAGAGAGGAAGGGATCGACATCCTCGTACCCATCCCCAATATTCTGCT
The DNA here is from genome assembly GCA_019454045.1 of Zanthoxylum bungeanum. Classification (NCBI taxonomy): domain Eukaryota; kingdom Viridiplantae; phylum Streptophyta; class Magnoliopsida; order Sapindales; family Rutaceae; genus Zanthoxylum; species Zanthoxylum bungeanum. The sequence continues at coordinate 65,652 of SKCR01033195.1, forward strand.
TATGTCTTCATCTCATCCATGTCCCCTCATAATTATTTGAGGGGAGGATATGCGGATCCCCGAATAATTAATGGGGATCCCCGAATGGACCCGAACCTCCAATATTGATAATTTGCTCCAAAAATAAACTAATATAAATTAAAATATAAATATAACTATGAATCCAAAAAAAAATAATGCATCTAGTTCGGATTATTCAAAAAATGATAATAAATATTACATTAATTTTTTTTACACAAATTACAATAAATAAATCATCAATCAAATCATCTTCATCAACCTTCAGAATCCTATAACAAAAGAAAAAATATTACATTTTATAAATTTAAAATAAATATCCAAATCAATATTTGAAACAAAAACCAAAACAATATTTACAATAAAGACATTTATCTTTTCCACATCTTGCTCCTTTTTCTTCTTCAAGTAATGTGGCAAATTCAGGCAAAACCTCAGGTTTCAAATCTAAATAATAAAAATATATATAAGCAAAATAACTTATAAGTAGAAATATTTAACAATTATAATGTAAAAGAATATTATACCTCCCTTGTATGCACGTAGCCAACTTTGATAACACATCAAAGCCTCTAATGTACTTATAGATTATACGCTATTATTCCCAAAACTTAACCCAAATTAATATGCATGTTATTGTAGGAACCACTTTACTAGCGCAGCAGAAATACGTTAGGCTTCCAGATCAGACTTGAAATTTTTTCTACCATTCTCTTTGAGTGGCCGAATATTACCGATACCAAGACTTAATTTTTGCTTATGTTTTGGATAAAATTTCAGCTCCGAACGGCCCCTGAACAACAACACAAAAAATGGAATGTTTTGGACCTGAAATGCACCCTTGTATGAATCAATTTCTGCTATGTTTCAGGTATGCTTTTTCAGCCAAAAATAGTCCAAACACATCCCAAAAAATACCTCTTAAATCTCCCTAAAATTCTGGATCAAACGCAAAAAAATTGATCCCCATTTCACCAATACAACATGCGACAGTGAGCAAAAATTATGCTCACTGCCGAGGGTCAAGGAAGAAGGAAGAAGATGAATTTTAGTTCAACACCGAATGGACTTCCTTGCTATGTCTCGTAACTAACATAAACTAGTGTGGGCTAAACTCACAAAACTAATCTCTAAGCACTCTAGATTAATGTCACACAAGGTTTTTCTTTATTTTTCTTCTTGTTCTTTTTCTTATTTTATCAACACTTGAGAGAGTTTGAAGAAGAGAAAGATGGAGGCTAGGGTTGCATATGAAAGACTTAGCCAAAAAAGAAAATTAGAAATCCTTTTATACTTAGGGTTATTTGTTTCCAAAAATAAAATAAAATTATTCCCCTTCCACCAAGGAGAATGTAACATCCCCGATCTGGGATATGTTACTGGCAGTGGATAGCTGTACTAACCCCATAAGCCTCTGACTTTCTGACTGTTTCGTAAACTATTCTAATGCAATATCATGCATATAGACCTTAACTCAACCAACATAAAGTATTTTTATTACTTATAAATGCATACTCAGAAATGCTTTTTTTTACAATACTTTAATAGACATTTATTAATGACTACTACAACACTAATGCATACAAATACTTTGACTTTGAACTGGACTCTTATGCTTTGTGACTTAATGCTGGTGGACTCCATCTCTAGTGACTGCATCAGTATCAGTCCTCCTGAGCTTGTCCTTCTGGAATCCCTACAAAACAGATAAAATTGGAGGGGGGTTAGATCGTCATACGATCTAAGTGAGTGGACTAAAAACTAAAATCTGATATAAAAATCTTTTAGCTTTAAAACCATGTTTCCAATACATCTTTATATGAAAACTTATTTCCAAAACTTCGTATTTCGGAAAACTGCTTTTAAAATACTGGTTTCTGAAAACTGTTTACTAAAGTCTGATTTCTGAAATCTAAGGACTGAAAATCTGAAAATTTTACACTGAAAGTCTGAAAATTGAAAACTAATAGGAAATCTGAAATCTGAAAACTGTTCTACGTCCAAGACAACAGCTCAACTGGCAATGTAGAACTCTGACATCTCTGAAACTGGCGGTGCCCTACGTCCAGGACAATAGCTCAACTGGCAACGTATAGCTCTACACCGAGGACAACAACTCAACTGGCAGTGTGTTGGGGTTTTATTATGAATTACAAGGTTAACGCAGCGGAACGCGGAAAAACGATTTTTCCGATTTCAAAATTTTTCTTGGAACAATTAAATAAACTTATTTATTTAATTAACCAATACTTAAATTATGAAATTATAACCCAAGAAATCATATTTCTTTTAATTACAAAATTACCCCAAACTTTTACAAATTCATTATTTTAGTTTTAAATATGTCAATTACATATTTAATTAATTCCAAATGAACCCCAAAATAATTTTTACAATTTTGCAACAAAACCAGAATATTTTCCAGAATTGCGCCACTGCCCAGAATTTTCCAGAATTACCAAAATTGCCCAAAACTTTAATTAATTGTAATTTGGCCAATTTGTTCAAAACACATCAAGATCAAATCCAATTAATCCCAAATTTTACATGCATCAAATATACATCAAATTAAAGCTTATATATAAAAGCCCCTAAATTTGAGTGGGTTAAGAACCCTAATTTCACAAATCACTCAAATTAGGCAATTTACACTAAATTAACAAAATTCAATACTTTAATCTTCAAATTACCACACCAATTAATTCTCACCATCATGAAATTAATCAAGAACAATTCTAGGCTAATTATGAATGGCTAATTAACTCTAGAATGGCAACTTTAATTTTCTAATTAATTTATTAAGCTTAATTACACTAATTAGCAAATAAATTAATTATACATGCATGAACTCATCCAAACAAGTTAAGAACAATTTGAATTACATACTTAAGGAGTAGAGAAAATTCTAAGCATCACAAATTGAAGCCTAGGTACATGGAAACAATTTCCTAATTGAAGAAAGTTGGAAATTACTTACAAAAATCAAGAATTTGCTTAATTTCCTTTCTTTGCTCTTCTTGTTTTCTCTCAACCTTACTTTGTAATTATTATTTTTAACTTGTGTAATGAAAGAAAATTGAAACAAAAGCTTATATATTTTTTCCAAGATTGCCGTGAGCCATGGAAATCAAAATAAGCATTCTCAATTTTTTTTTGCTTTTAAATTAATTCCATTGGAACAAGCTTTTTAACTTTAATAAATGATAACAATTATGTAAATAACAAATGGACCTATAATATCAAGCCATTTAAAAGCTTTAATAAAGCAAATCATGACTTTAAGATATTTATTTTATTAATCAATTTAATTATTTAACAATTAAATAATTAAATAATTAAATAATAAATATCTTAAATATATGTATTATATTTACATTAAATATCTCAAATACATATATTAATGATATATGTCAAATATCACAATTTGATATTTAATTAATGTGTATTTAATAATATCAAATATTAAATACAAATAAACATTAATTCGGAAATGATGATTAGGTCCCGATTGCATGTATTTTCCGTTTAACCGTTAAACGAGTTATAAATAATCAATATTATTTATAACAGTTGCCCTAGTGCTCTACGAGTAAATTTCATTAGTGAGACTATCTAGATTCAGACATATCCGTCACGAAATCAAATTTCGTGTCCATAATTCACCCACCAGTAAATTATGATGAACACGGATAAACTCACTGAATCATACAGGTCGAAGTCACTGCATACATATAATCCCTCCGTCACAGGTATCCGGATTAATCCATAGATATAGATCAAACGTCAAATCTCTATAGATATAATCACGTCAACTTTCTATTAGCAATCCCTCAAATAACACTTAGAACTAATTTCTACAGTGTACCACGGGCTCATGGATTTAACAGATTGCTAATTCCATATTGAATACCTATACTCTGTACACAGAGCTGACAGATCCTATCTTGATACACACAGGATATCATGAGCATCAGTCCACACCCAACGAACAGGCGGAGGTCTAATCTAAATAGATTGGTGATGTGACTGTCATTCAAGTGTGGAGGATAACTCAGATATCCACAGTGGTATCTTAAGTCAAATCATCATTATGCTCACTCAACCCGAGAAGATTCTTATTGACGTTGGTGTACCATCTATTAAGAATCTTCGGTGAGTCGTTCAGTGTTTATCCGCTATAAACACCTACATGTATATACGAGTCTCCATCATGGTTCACTGAGAAACCATCGGAATCCAAGATTCCAATATACGACATGTACCAGTCTCTATGGGTTTACTTTACTTATCAAGCAGTGTAAACCTTGACCTGGAACTATCTAAGAATGACAACGTCATGATACAACTCAATACCAGTTGTGACGCTTTTGCAACTGTATCATAACTAATCATTCTAAAGTCAGTTACGTCTTTACCATATAAAAGAAAAAGTTATATAAAAGAAACTGTTCATTTTATTCATAATAAAACGTTACATTAGTATTTACAAGGAAATACACAATAAAATTAACGCTCAGAGCACCAACCCTAACACAATGTAGCCATCAAACCAGGATTTCGGGGATCTGTCACGTAACATCCCGCCTAGGATAAGATGCTACCGGCAGGAGACAGGCAAATTCTGACTCCATAAGTCTCTGACTCTAACGAAATTTCGGCATGACCTTTGCTAAAAGCCATGCATCCTGGATCAAGGTCCAACTCCATCATACAACCTATAGAGCCCAACACATACTATCACACTAAAACAATCAACTCAAGATATAATACAACTAGGCTCCGTGCCCGCAAATCCATATAAACAAACACTTTACATTTAAAACTTATACAATTCGATTCCTTTACAACCAGACTTATAAACAACTTGACTCTCTTCCACCCAAGACCTGGTGACTGGCTGACTGCAACGCTGCAATCCGGCTCCTCAAACTCTGAAGACTGTGGTCGACCGATCGGGTCACAACCTGAAAAACTTAAACACTGTGGTGGTGTGAGTCATGAGACTCAGTAAGTAACTATGCTTATTCCTTTAGCGATAAATGAACAAGTATGTTTCTTAGTTCTTTAATAACCTGAACCAGTGTTGTCAAAGGCGCTGTGAGGCGCGCCTCAAGGCGAGGGGCGCAAGAGGCGCTGGCTAGTGCGCATCCAAGGAGTTGAGGCGAGTCGATTCCATTGAGGCGCGTCGAGGCGGCTTGAGGCGCATGAGGCGCGATGATGCGAGATGCCCTGTGATGCGTGCGCCTCATGGGGAAAAAAAATCAGTATTTAAGAAATTGGAAACCCTAATTTCTCTCAGCCTCTGCGACTGCGACTGCGACTTTCTTCTTCTCTTCTCTTCTTCAGTTTCGACCTTCACTCTACTACTGCCGACGACGACTACCACTTCTTCTCCTCCGACCCGACGACTCACCTTGCCCGACGCGACCCTCGACTCCAAGGTATCTCTTCAACTTCGACGTGTGCGACGCGACTTCCTCTTCTGTTCTTCATTTCTGAATGTTCTTTGTTTTTTTTTTTTTTTTTATCTCAATTTCTTAACTTTTATTCTTTGTGAAATTATCTCTTCTCTTGTCTCAGTTTCTTAACTTTTATTCTTTGACGCCGACTTCCTTCTTTTGTCTCAGTTTCTGAATGTTCTTCAGTTTCTGAATGGTGTGACTGTGTATGAGGATTTATTAAGTAAAGATTTGTACAATTCCATTATGTCGTGAATCAAATAAATGGAGTCCTAGGCATAAGAAATAAATTTTTCAATCCCTAAGAAATGGAACCCCTTGCCCGAACAAGAAATTAGAATTTTTCCAGTTTTCCTAAAAGTTGGATTTATTTGGAATTCTCCTAGTGATTAATTTGCTTTTGTCGAAATGAAATTAGGACTTGTAGCCGTTCGTTCTTGATTTTTTTTTTATAAAATTAAACATGTAATTGTTTAGTAGTTGATTGAATATTTATTGTTCGTACAGAATGGAATCTGGAGGCTCATGCAAAAGTAGAAAAACCGATCCCGCTTGGAAATATTCGCAGATGATTGATCCTTCGAATAGGAACAATTTGAAGTGTAATTTTTGCGAAAAATTGGTGAAAGGGGGGGTCAATAGGATGAAACAACATCTTGCTGGAGGTTATAGAAATGTGACCAAATGTGTTAGATGTCCTCCTCATGTTAGTGAGGAGATTAGAGATTATTTTCTTAAAAGATCTCAAGATAAGGAAGAAAGTACTATGAATCTGAATCCACATTTTGATGATATTGGTACTTATGATGATGGTGATGATGAGATTGCGTCTCTAACTCGAAAGAAGCCAAAACAAAAGGGACCAATGCATTTGTATTTTACTCCTGATGCTGAGAAGGTTGTCAAGGATCGGAAAGAGGGAAAGTTGAAGCAATTGGCAATAAATGAATCATGTAAAAAAGAGTTGAGGAATAGAGCGTGTAGAGACCTAGCTAGATGGTTCTATGATGCTGGGATACCATTTAATGCAGTTAAATTGGATAGTTTTGCAGCAGCAATTGAATCAGTTGGGCAATTTGGGCCTGGTATGAAACCACCTAGCTATCATGAGGTCCGAGTTCCATTGTTGGCAAATGAAGTTCATAACACCAAAGAATTGATGAATGTACATAAAGAAGAATGGGCAAAATATGGATGTTCAATTATATCGGATGGATGGCGTGATTCAGTGGTTAATAAGGATATTATAAATTTTTTAGTCAATTCTCCGAGGGGTTCTTGTGTTTATCAAATCCATTGATGCTTCAAACCTTGTGAAAACTGGAGACACTTTGTATAAGATGCTTGATGAAATTGTTGAAGAAATTGGAGAACAAAATGTTGTACAAGTAGTGACCGATAATGCATCAAATTATGTAGCAGCAGGTATTATTTGATAAATATATACAGATTGATTTATTTATTGTTGATATAGTAATAGTATACTAACATAGTGCAATGAAATATGAATTTTGTAGGGAGATTGTTGGAAGCAAAGAGACGACATTTGTATTGGTCACCATGTACTGCTCATTGTCTTGATTTGATACTTGAATATTGGGAAGATCCGTTTAATACATGGGACATTGAAAAAGGCCGTGTCTGTGACCGGTTATATTTATAGTCGAACGAGTGTGGTAAATTTAATGAGAAAATTTACAGATAAAGAATTGCTTAGGCCTGCAGTGACCAGATTTGCTACTGCCTATATCACACTCCGGTCCATTCATGGCCAACAAAATAATTTGAGAAAGATGTTCACTTCAGATGAATGGCATAGTAGTAAATGGTCTAAGGAGGAAGGAGGGAAAAGAGCAGCACAAATCGTGTTGATGCCAAACTTTTGGAAGAATATTGTGTATATTCTAAAATTATCTGGCCCTCTTGTTAGTGTACTTCGAATGGTTGATGGTGAGAAGAAGCCTCCTATGGGTTATATTTATGAGGCTATGGATAGGGCCAAAGAAACTATTGCCAAGTCTTTTAATGGGAGAGAAGAAAAATATGCTTCTGTTTTCACCATCATTGATCAAAGGTGGAATTGCCAACTTCATCGGCCTTTGCATGCAGCTGGATATTACTTGAACCCTGAATTTTTCTATTCAAATCCAAACATTGATTCAGATGAAGAAGTCGTGCAAGGTTTGTATGATTGCATTGGGAGGCTTGTACCCGATATTGATGTACAAGACAAGATTGATAATGAGTTGCCAAAATATAGAATTGCTCACGGTACGCTAGGGGGACCTATTGCAATCAGACAAAAAAGGAACAAGAAATCTCCTGGTAAAATATTTAATCACAATAATTTTAAATTATATTATGTAAAAATATTTTATTAATTTCATATTCTTTGTATTAATAGCTGAGTGGTGGACGTCGTATGGAGCTTCCACTCCAAATTTACAGAAATTTGCCATAAAAGTCTTGAGTCTAACATGCAGTGCCACGGGTTGTGAAAGGAATTGGAGTGTATTTCAGCAGGTAATTTTTTAACTAATCAAATTTTTATAAAATAGTAAATAAAATATATTTCATGTAAACTTATAATTATTATTTCTTTCTTTGCTTTGATAGCTTCATAACAAAAGGAGAAATAGGCTTGCTCAACACGTTTGAATGATTTGGTTTTTGTGAAATATAATCGAGCATTGAGACGGCGTTATGATATGCGAGATACTCTTAATCCAATCTTATTGGACGATATTGATGATTGCAACGAATGGTTGACTGGGAGATTAGATGGTGATTCTGATATGGATGATGATTTGGTTTTGATAATGAACCTTTGACATGGGGTCAAGTTGCTACAGCTGCTGGAGTATATGAGCCAACCCATCATACTAGATCAAAAATGAGTGGAAAATCAAGTACTTCTAAAGCAACAGCTCACTCACTTGAGGTTAATCAATGAAAATAATGACTTAGAAGATACAGATGAAGAGGAGATAGATCGTGAAGAAGATTTGAGCGATGGAGAAGAAGATGATGCATTACTCATGGATGATGATGATTTTTTTCTTGATTAGATGATTTGTAATGCCTACTTGTTTTTCATTTTCATGAACTTAAACTATGCATATTTTGTTAAGATTAAGAATATGATGATGGTGGTTCTTACTTTCATTTGACTAAATACTTTACAATTATCTTTTTTCCTTGAATTTGATGTTTTTTAATTACGTATATTATCAAGTATTATGAATATGATAAGTATATTTAATATAAAAGTAGACTATATATGAAAAATTACTATCTACTTATTATTTTTTTACATTTACAAGTAAATAATGCATATATTACAAATTTAAAATTATTATTAATAGATGTGCGCCTCGTGTCTTGTGATGCCCGCGCCTCTCGCCCTGCGCCTCGCACCTCGCTTTTCTGGCTCTGATCGCCTCAATGCGCCTCTCGCCTTTAACAACCCTGACCTGAACTATGTTCAAATATTACCATTTTGTTACTAATTCCTTTTCCCCGAATCTCACCACAATTACATCTTGTTTTCTACTTACACTTTAGTCATCTAAAATATAGTTATTAATTTATTGTGTCAAGTCTGTTTCGTTTCCACTGCGTTACTCTGATATCTTTCTGTTTCCCTACTTCCTCTCCGGTAGTCTAGTTAATTATTTATCATACTTATCTTTCTTTTGTTTCATTGAAATATCATCAAATCGGCTTAATAAAATATTATTTCTATTAAACACCAACAGACTAATAATAACCATATGAACATATATATAAGACCATATAATACTACACAGGTGTCAATCATAATCACATAGATGTAATCATGCTATCATGCTTCAATGTCAACTATATGCATCTCTTTTATCAACCAGAATTTATAACTTATATGCTTAATCTATAAGCTGCATTGATTTTTAATTATGCCACGTCTTTTTAAAAAAATACTTTCTGAAAACCTTTTCAAACATAAAAACTGTTTTCTAAAAACTCTTTTCTGAAACTCTGTTCAAAATATCTCTTAATAAAACATACCTTTTAAAAACATGCTTTAAATCTCTAACTTCCGGAAACTGTTTCTAAAATTTGTTTTCTGAAAACTATTTACTAAAATCGGACCTTTGAAGACTATATACTGATGATCTGAAAAGTGTGAACTGAAAATCTGAAAACTGAAAACTGATGATACTCGATGCCCAGGACAACAGCTCAACTGCGGCATCTTTAAAAAACTGGTGGTACTCGATGCTTAGGACAACAGCTCAACTGCGGCATCTCTGAGGTTGGTAGTGCCCTACGTCCAGGACAACAGCTCAAATGGCAAAGTAGAGCTCTACATCCAGGACAACAGCTCAACTGGCAGTGTAGCCACCAAAACAGGATTTCGGGGATCTGTCAACCCTAGTCCTGCTCGAGGATCTGAGAGCGTCCCCTCAGTCCTCAACATGTGCACATGTCTCTGAATCCGTCAATTCAAAAGTATCCGTCAATTCCAAACTGTATTTCAAGTTACATATTGGGGTGAGTTTTTACCTCATACCCCGAAAATCATAAAACCATACACTGTATCTCAAGTTTGTAAAACATTTCCTGAATACATTTCCTTTCAAATACATTTGAAACTTTTCTTTAAAATATTTTGAATCTTTGAAAACATTCTTAGCTTTTGCTCAACTACTGAAAATTCATGACACACAGATGCATATATTCCTTATGCTTCCTTCTACCCTAGCCATACCTTCTTATGTACTCATCTTTAAACTATAAGTCTATAACTACATATATATATATATGTTCATATATTCATTCACGCGTATGTATGTATGTATGTATGTATGTGTGTATATATGTGTGTGTATATATATATATATATATATATATATATGCGGATCTTATTCTTTTCACGTGTTCATCTTTAAACTGTCTTATATACTAACTTTATCGTTAAATTACTCCACCTACAGTTAAACAATTCACTTATAATATAATTTGTTACAATCTCATAATCATATGAAATCTAATGCATCATTTTCCACTCATAATATTATATATTTATATTCAAACTTAATAAGCCTAAACACTGTAAATACATACATTTATAAATTCCTATTTTCAGTTCAATAATATCATACATGTTTCATTCACATTTACATCATCAAAATTTGGTTTACCTTATAATTGATAATATCAGTAACCTATAAACATTTCAACAATTTGTTTATACTTATATATTCCCATTTACATTACATGAACACATTCATGAGCTTAATATACATATTCAAGATTTCAAGTTAGTCATTCATCCACTTTACCCAGTAATTAATTACAGTCACACAATAGCACTTGCTTCAATAATAAATTTATTTAACCCTTTTCCCAGACTTATCAATATTTTTTTTTTATATTCATTTTTTTTTCCACCCAAAATATTCTTCCTCCAACAACACTACACAGGACTACCCTTAATAAATTAAAATTCCCAAAAACAACTACCATGGCCGATTATTAGCTCATTCCTCCAACCCTCAAAATTTCTTCCATACTTTACAAATACATTAAGACTTAAAACACTCCTTAGACACCTATAAAACCAATAATTTAATTATCTTTGAATACCCAACTTAAATACTTAATCAGAACGTATTCCTCCATTATCACAATCCTTAATTCCAGATTTTATATATACGAAACACACAAAATCACACTACTACTTATTGCAATTTTAGTTTAGCCAATTCTTTAATCTAACACTTTAGTTCCAAAATCCCCAATTCCTAGGGATTTTTTTTTTTTTTGTCGAACCAACCCAATCCTTTAACCGAATTAGTTTCTTTTTAATTCAGCAGATTCATTCTATTTTCATGCTAAAATACATATTTTAAATCTCTCTAAAACTGATTTTAATTCATTAATTTACCCAATCCAAATTTTATTTCAAAATCCAAATCATAAAATCCATCAAAATCAAGGTATTCATAGTATAGTGTACTTACCCATTACATCCCCCTTTCTCGGCTTTTGCCTTCTTCCTTCTTGGTCTACTCTTCTCCCTCTCTGTTCTGCTTTCTATCTCGGCCTGCTTCTGCTACTATCATCTCTCTTTCTTATCTCTCGGCTTTTCTCTTTCCCTTCAATCTCTCTCGCTCTCGCTCAATCTCTCTCACTCTCCCCTCTCTTGATTTTGCTCCCTGTTTTTCCTTTTCTGCCGTGACTGACTGTGTGTGTTCTGTCATCTGTGCATATATTGTGTGTGTACTGTGTAATGAGTTGTGTGCTCCCTAAAGGGTGTGGCTTGGTGGTGTAGAGTCCAGAATCTCACCTTAAGGTTCTGAGTTCGAATCCAGGGGTGCACTTCTTGTAAGAACCTGAAACAGCCGGTGATTTTACCTACGCCGCAGCCCAGAAAGAATGGGTGGTTTGGTGGCTGGTTTCCAACGTTAAAAAAAAAAAAAAAAAATTGTGTGTGTATGTGTTAATCTTGTGCGTGTGTTTAAACTATGCTCCACGTGTATGTATCTTAGTGAATGGGTTTTTATATTTTTCTTCTCTCTCTTATACACGTGCTTTTCATATTTATATAATACATTTTGTGAGAAAAATATAGAGAAATATGGATATACATATATATGATTTCTAGAAATTTCTAGGATCTATTTATTACTTTTATTAATTCCAATTTCACCCTCAAATTAATTTAATAAAAGCTTAAAATTAATTTTTATAAAAAAGAATGTTCCATTTTTACTGAAAAGAATGAATCTCACGTTCGGATGCGGCCCTATGCGTGAAAATAAAATTTATGCAGACATGCTAAAATAATCAGGGTCGTTACATGTCAACCCTAGTCCTGCTCGAGGATCTGAGAGCGTCTCCTCAGTCCTTCACATGTGCACATGTCTCTGAATTCGTCAATTCCACTGTATCAAGTTACATACTGGGGTAAGGTTTTACCTCATGCCCCGAAAGAAAAACATAAAACATATTCTGAAAACATAAAACTCAAACTGAAACATTTGTTTCTATAAAACTTTTCAAATCAAGCTAAATCAGGTATGATATAATAACAAACTTGGCTAACACCCTAATTGTTGAAAAGTAAGTCTGACTGAAGAAATGTGAAACGAAAATCAAGAAAGAGGGAAAGTGTCCACTCACAATGTTTAGATCTGGAAGAAACTATACTGCTTCATCGAAAGATATCGCATCACCTGCAATGGTCTAAAGGTGATAGCTTGATTAGACTTAAAAGCTACGAGATGAATTCTAGAACTAGACTAAACTCACTAGTTTTAGGTGCGTAAAGTTGTAATTCATCATATTATGTTGTATTAGCAAGGAATGCCAGCTAGGGAACTGATTTAGGGTCCTAAGGGTGATCTTAACTATACTGGGGTGGAACTGGAACTGTCTAAAATCAATTCGGACACTTAAAGGAATTGCCCAATTTTTCTGCCACGCGTCGCGACGCCAAGTCTCTTCGCGTCACGACGCGAGCACGATTTCCAGATTTCTGGATTCTTTTGCTGTTATGCGAATTTTGCCCAATTTTAATCCTAACTCTCCATATCATTTCCAACACACAAACCATCCATTTACATCACTTTCACACATCTAAAACTACCATCTCATCATCATCAATCACTCATAAACTTTCAAAAATTAAAATACTCAAATCAAGCCTTAAATTTTTGAAACTTAATCATTAACTCCATAATTCATTTTTCTACATATAAACCATCAATAATCATCATATAACATGCCATTATGATTTTCTCTAACACCAATATACCAAAATCACATAATTTCAAATTTGGGTCAAGTTTCCTTACCTCTCATTCTCTTGATTTTCTTCACTTTCATGGTTGCTCCAATCTTGTTTCTTCTTTTCTTTCCTTTCTCTTCTCTTTTTTCTTCCTTTTCCTTCTCTTTCTTCTTCTTCTTCCTTTCTTCTTCTTCTTCTTCTTCTTCTTCTCTTTTCTTCTCTTCCACCTCACGTTCTCACCTTTCTTTTTGTTTCCAAAAATTTGAGTTTTGTGAACAGTGTGCTGAATTTATAGTGGGGGTGCTGAGATATTTTACAAGTTATGGAAGTGTGTAGAAATTTATAGAGAAATTGAGATTTTTGCATTTTAGTCCGAAATCACTATTCATTCAGAATTTGACTTATATTTTTTACCCGATTTTGATCCGAATTTGGAATAATATTTAACGCGGAAGTTGTAGGTCTCGGTCTAAGATTTTCAACGATATAAAATTCATAAAAATATGAGATTGTATGAAAAAGTTATGTCCAAAATACTATGGGCGATCCAAAATAAACACGATACAGTCCCGTCTCGGGACTTCGAGGAGTTTACCGATCATCTCCAAATTCATCTCATAAATATATATGAGTCCCATCCTAATTTATTTTACATGTCTTTGCTTCATACGAGATGGTATTACTGTAGGCAGTAGTAAAAACTATCGGTCGTTACAGAGAATTTCGGCCAAGGTATGGAATTTCTAATACATTTTGTATTTTAATTACCATAATTAAAAGGATGTTACAAAATTAAAAGGTCATCACCATTTTAAAAGATGTAACTCCTAAATTTAAATTCAAGAGTTTTGCAACCTAGCATAACACACTAAGGATTTCCAAATTTAATGTAAAAGTTTTGCAACCTAGCATAACTCACCAAGGGTTTCAAAAACCCAAAATTTGAAAATTCCAAATTTGGCCTCATTAAATTATATCATATAAAATTTAATATTATATATTTAATAATTATCATATAAGTATTAAAAATAATATATTAAATTTCAATATATAGTTTCAAGTGTGACAAAATAATATTATTAATCATATTAATAATATTTTCATATGTGAGTATATAATTGGACTATCCAACTATATTTAATCTGCTATAGTATATCGAGCTAGCACGAGAACCAAATGGACATCCGGTTTCGAGCTCCTATAATCTCACAATATCAATTAAGCTCTTAATTAAATATTTCGAATTATTAACTCCAGGTTATTCCACTAAAAACCCGAAGTTGCACTCTCGTTGCAACAGTTAGTATATTAAGTCGAACCACATCGGTGTCCATCGATATAGTCATTACATATGGATTAGATCATTCATGAGCATCTCGTAATTAGAGTCGGATTTCAATGTCTGTTATACCCCTCTAATTATTTTTACCGTAAGTACTATTAATTCTCTAATGAACCATTTAATCATAACTATTATGAATTTTAATTTTTCTATTCGCAATAGAAAGACTCGAGCACTCTAACAATTCAAGTACTGAATCAACCCTTAAGAAAAATACCCCTCTACTTCTCGCAAGAAGGAGTGAACTCTGCATCTATGTAAAACGTCCACAACTACATACCAAATTATGTCCTCAGAGTACGTAGCTATTGGTCGGGATTTCTACAGCAACCTCACCTTTGTAAATCAAATGACATGGCATGTCGTGTAGGAGTTTGTAGTACACTTAGAATTAAGATTAATTCATATATGACCATCTGGTAGATCGAAATGAATTTTTTTATTTAACGAAAATTAAATGAAACTCATTTCTATCCTATATGATCACATCATATAAGGTGTATTCATTCTCTTGTCTCCACATGGACGATCCCGGATCAAGGTCACCATACGATTATAAAATGGTTCGCGACTATAGATAAACCACAAACAAAATACCCGCTTTGTTTGCTCTCTATGGACTATTTTAGATTACTAATTTTAGACTTAAATCCTCTTATGTACGACACTCATACACTAAGTCTTTAGTACATAAGTAATATAGGGTAAACATGATAATATACAATATGCGATAATAAATAAACAATTTGATAAATGAACGATGCATCATTTTATTTTATAAAACATAATAATGTTTACATTACATGATGCTCTAGGGCATACATCCTAACAGTTATTGCCTTCCTTTGTTTAGTATTATTTTATACATGATGATCATGGTCACCTAGCTGCATTAGTCAATACTAGCTCCATAAGTTTCGGTCGTGTTAAGATAGGCCATCGTCTTTAAGACTTGCTCTCGAACATATGTCTCTTCTTTCATCATTGCGGTCATCGCTGAGACCATAGCCACATGACATTGCCACTCTGAAGCCTGCCTGATCATGTCTTGTAATGACTCCATCATCAAAGATGTTGTAGCCTTTGGCTCATGTTTTGCAGAAAAAATCTTGGACATCTATGCTAGCAAGTAGCAGCGGGCTTTCTCATTGGCCGCAATCCATTTTTGATAGACATCGCGCATTACTTCACTAGAATTTCTAACTGGCTCTGGAGGACATTCCTCTGTTATGACAAACTTAAGGTATTCACTGACCAAGATGACGTTCATTTTACTTTTCCATTTCACATAATTTTTTCCCGTTAATTTATCATTTGAGAGAATTGATATAATAGGACAAATCATGGCTGAAAATAAAACAAGCATGTATTTTAACGTTCATTCATCACATGATAAAATCATCAAAAATATTTAGGCATAAATTAAACATGATGCATGTATCATATATAATGAATCAGAAACCTAAAAAAGATTATTATGCCACAGAAAACTATCATTTCACAAATAAGTGTCGTCTTGTGATAGGTCAAATATTTGCGTGACAGATCGAAACAATCTCAATTGATTAATATATACGAGAATAACTTTTATTCATATATTAATCAACCATTGTTTGATTCAATCAAGGAATTATAATTAACATTTAATCATTCATTTGTCATTGTAACTCGTTATTTCGGAACCCTTAGACTTAACTAGTGAAGTACCGCCGTAAGGTAGGTCAGTTCAACAGATACATCTAGAGTTCCTATCCTCTCGGAATCCAAACTTGATATTGACCCAAAATGAACACAATTCGTAGTAGGACGAAAATAAAGATGTTCAAGACGCATTTTAAGTCTTATATTTTCAAACTAACAGCAAAGACCGTATGATATATTGTGGCATATCTCTATCATATTCACTATTTTAAAAATTAAGGTTTCTATTTAAAATATATAATATTTTAATCCACCAATGTCTACAAGTTATTTTGCTGCTAAAACATAACTCAACTAGTGCAAAATAGTTATATATCCAATTTTAACTCTTAAAATCTCATTCACTTATTCTTGTTAGTGCAAACTAATATTTCACTTAATTAAACCAATTTAACTAAGTGTACTTTAGTGATCTAATAAAATTTAATTCTTAAAATTTTAGTACACTAACAAGTTTAAAAAAATGAAATTCATATTAAGGATAAAATTTTAATTAAATTATTTAATTAATATAAGTATGTTATAAATTCCAATGGTACGTGAAATTATATCTCGAGTGCAGACTACATGACCGGCGTAAACACACACGTATAACGCAAGCGCACGTATCGTTCAAGTAGTATAAAAATATCGATCCCACGAGGACTTAATTCCTACTGTTGTTATTAATTATTGAATCTATTTATTTACAAATATCTAATTAAAGGGAGAATGGAATTGATTGTTTGATTGATTTGGTAGATTGTAGATTTGCTAAATAAATAAATAAAAAGACAAAAGAAAATACTAAGGAAAATAACAAAAGACACAAAGATCTAGGGTTGTGAATCATTCTAATATCTTTTAAAAGATGAAGTGATTATTTTATGTTTGTGTAATAAATCAGTTTACAAATCTGGAACACTAAATTATGTGTAAGCCTCTGTCGATGGTCAGACACAAATACCCAGTTTAACCCAATTGAACCATATGTCTATGTCAACAAAATTATCTGGATTCATTAAGATTAAGTTCCAATTATGGCTACCCCCGCCCGACAGGTATATTCTTATCCTGTAAGGAAATCTATTAAAGGGTTATCTATCCTCAAGGAAGATCGTGGGCTATTAAGTCTAAGGCTGAAACCTAAAATCCCTATGTCTAGTTCATTTTAGATTTACCTCATCATCATCTTATTGGTGATCAGACAACAAGAAGCATTAAGCTTAAGATTTAATAAATAAACCTTTAAATTACCCAAACTATAAAATAATCCCTTATAAACCGGTGATATTAAAAGTCATCACAACCTCAGAAAACTAACACATAACTAGGATTAGTAAATACATAAAAGTAAAAACATAAAGTAAAAGCTGAAAAGTAAATTACAATAAAATAAAATGCTAAGGTAAAAGGAATTACTTTTACTACTACTGATTTAGATATCTCCCATAAAATAATATATAAACTTGTGATAATATTACCAACCGACCAATCTGGCGGTATCCTGATTAAGTCAAATTAAGTCCAACCAGCCATTAAGGCGGAACCAAAAATAAATTTACCAACCGACCAATCTGGCGGTATCCTTGATTAGTCAGGTTTAAACCAGATTTAAAATTAAATTACCAACCGACCAATATAGCGGTATCCCTTATTAAGTCAATATTTTAAATAGTTAATATATTATTTTTAAGGGAGATTAATCTAAATAGCAATAGTAAAATAATTACCTTTCACCCTAGCTGAGGAAATTACTTCAACATGGTGAATAGTAAAAACTGTAAAAAGTAAAAATTAAGTTACTATTATTACAAAAAGTAATTAAAATTATTTACAAAACTAAAAATTAAAAACTAAAAATTCTAGAGAGAGAAACGCTCTCTTTAGAGAGAATTCAAGAGAGAGAGAGAGATATGTTGAATTCTGAAGTTTCGAGCTGAATTTATAGGCTCGGGTAAGGGTCCGGCGTCGCGACGCTGAGGGCTCCAGTGTCGCAACGCTGTAACAGTTGGCGTGGCTCACTGAGGAGGCGACACGTGGCAAGGCGGCTGATTGTTTACGCGACAGGTGGCAAGGCGGGTAAGACTCAATTATTGTGATGACGTCATTAATGACGTCATGCTGACGTGGCGCTGACATGGCGATGATGTGGCGTTGCAATTGTCGGCACAATAGGATTGCGACACGTGGCGACACATGTCACGTTGTGATTGGATGAGGCGACACGTGGCACGTTGACTTGGTTGACCTTGTGACGTGGCTGATGACGTGGCGTGACACATGGCGAAGTTGACTCTTTGACCGCTGACATGGCTGATGACGAGGCGACACGTGTCAAGTCTGAGTGTCGGCAACATATGATGATGACACGTGTCACGGCGCACGTTAGCATATTGGCTGTGATGGTGACACGTGGAACGGCGCATGTTAGCAAAGTCAAACTTCTCAAATTCTGATTTGTTGACCCGGCGCACGTTAGCAGATTCGGCTCACGCGGGGCGTCGCGACGCTGAAGGTCCGGGCATTGCGACGCGTAAAAGACCAAAATATCCCTGCTGACCCATTTTTGTCCGGTTTTGCCCCAAATTGCCTCCAGTGCTATCCAAACTTTATTTATCTGCAAAATACAACAAAACACATCAAAACGTTCATAAATCTCGAGAAACAATACAAAACATTAGGTTAAATGAGTGGGAATAAGTGATATTAATACCACTCATCACACCCCCAAACCTAACATTTTGCTAGTCCTCGAGCAAAACATAAAATAAAATAACATAATAAAATTTAACTAAGCCACTTCCGTAGGGATCACGATTGCATTTAGCATATGCAACAAGCCTTTAAACCCCTAGGTGTCCCTAGTGGACGAGTGTAGTATCGTGAGGGCTTACAGCAATGATACCCACAAACATTTTACAAAAGTAAAATGTTAGTAAAACTAATGCACACAAAAGCAAAAAGACAAGCGAAAAGAGAATAAAGAAGTTAGTGACTAATCAGGTGAAAATTCTACTCCAAGTTACTAGTTGTTTTGTTTCTTTCTAAATTACCGAATAAGTAAATTCTCCGATTATTTTTACCATTCTCCATATACACAGCCAACAAAATATTAATCAACTCATTTTTTCCCACAACAGTCATAAGTGCAGTTGATAAGAGAGTAATATTTTTGTCCTAAAGTTCTATCAGATTTCACACCTTTTTGTAGCAATGGAATAATTTTTCTGATTTTTTTCTTTGATTTTTCTCTATTTTTTATTTATATACAATACCTTCCGTCTATGTAGCGAGCTTTGGGTCGGTGGCTCCCAAACCAGTTGGCTTTAGGGCACCAGGTGTTAAGACACCCCTACGAACTTAATTACTCAGACTTCAGATATATATATATATATGTGCAGCATCTTCGATCCATGTAACGAGCTTTGGGTCAGTGACTCCCAAACCAGTTGGTTTTAGGCCACTAGGTGTTGAAACACCCTTACAGACTTAATAACTCGGATCTTAGATACTTTTTGTAAATCAGAAATTTTTTTTTTTTACTCCATCACTTTTTTGAGATGCTTCCTCCAATTAAACTATAGCACTGAATATTACAAACTTTTCAATTTTAGCTCATGTCTGTATGTTACTATGCATGTTGATAATACCTACCAACGGAGCATATGAAGATCCATTTTAGTCAGTTTTAAGGAGAATTCACAAATTAAATAATTCAAAATGAAATAAACAAAAATTAACTTATTTCGAAATAGGTTTGAGATACGTCTCAGGAGTGGAAATTCCTTACTCGGCTATCTCTTACCAATTTCACCTTTTAGTCAAAATAAAAACACAAAAATGAAAAATATTTTTTTAATTTTTGAAAAAAATTTCAATTTTTTTGTATTTTTCGAAAAATTTAGGACTAAAAATAAAAACAACATACAAACTAAAAACAAGGTACTAATCAACTAAATCCCTCCCCCAAACCTAAATGAGACATTGTCCCCAATGTCTTAAACAGTAAAAAGAAGTTAGTAGGTTGTACCTGGTTAGCTGAAATCTACAGGAAATTAACGGTTAAGATCCAGATTAATTCGACGCCTCTTACCACGATTGTCCTCAGACCAATTTATCTTTGATAGGATAGGGTCAACTTGTGGTTCATAGGCTATGAGTTGGTCTATCAAATCCGGAGCAGTTCTGGCAGTAAATAGGAGTTCTTTCATAGGTTTTGACACGAACCCATTTCTTCGAGCATCATCAAGAAACACATAAATAAAATCATAAAATCCATCAACGTTGAGTAGTCCAAGCGGTTTCTGGTGTATGTTCAGGTTCGCCCAAGATAACACAATAAAAATTTCCTCCAATGTACCCAAACCACCTGGCAAAGCAATAAAAGCATCAGCACGGTTAATCATTTCTACCAGTCGTTCAGACATACCTGGCACGATTAGTTCCTCTCCGTTTGATGATCCAATAAGATTTGCCTCTGCCAAGGGTTTTGGGATGATTCCCAAAACGTGACTGCCTCCTTCCTGTACGGCCTTTGAAACGATCCTCATAAGTCCGAGATTGCCTCCGCCATATATTAAGTGCATATTCCTTGCAGCTAAGACTCGACCCAATTCCTGTGCTGCTTCTATGTATTGTGGTTTAATACCAACACCACTACCGCAAAACACACAAATGTTTTCAACTCGTCTTCTTGAAGTGACTTCCATTTTTCTATGTATTTCTTTCTCAAATTAGGATGCCTTCAAAAGTGCAATGACGGGCTGAATTTATAGTATCTGAAAAAGGGTGAGTAATAATAGCACTAGTATCTTCCAGAGGACGTTTTGAAGGGGTTTTATACGGGTGAATCCGGTAACGCAGCGGAAGCGGGGAAAATCCGATTTTCAGATTTCAAAACTTTTTCTTGGATTAAATAAATAAACACATTTATTTAATTACCCAATAATCAAATAATGAAATAAAATTTCAAATGAATCAAATTCAAGTGAAATTACCAAATTACCCTTATATGGTATTTTGTCCATTTTAGTCCGAAATTGATCCAATCAATTTTGAATGATTCTAAATCATTTCTAAGATGAACTTAGCATGTTCAAAACATCAAAACACCAAAAGCCACAAAATCCCCAAATTTCCTTACAAATGCCGTGAGCTCCATTTGGAGGGCAAATTGACCGTTTGGTCATTTCATGTCTCTAAACTCATCTAAATGAAATCCAATCAACCTGAAACTTTGCATGCATCATATACACACCCAAATTCTCAACATATCTCAAAAGCCCCAAATTTGGAATAGGTTATAAACCCTAATTTTTCAATTTCCACAAATTGGGCAAATTAGGCCATTTACAATAAATCAAATGTTTCAATCATCAATCTTTCAACTAATTCAAGTCTCAACACAATGAAAAAACTCAAGATCAAATCTAGGTCATTTAAGAGTGGGTCAACAACTCTAGAATAGCAACATGGTTTCATAAACCTTAAAAGAATACATATAACTACACTAGTTACACTCTTTGTTCATCATACATGCTCAACACTTTTAAACAAATTTCCATCATCAAAAACCACAAGAAATGAAGAAAATAATAACTTAAGAAACTTATGAGAGATAGCCTAGATCATAAGGAACAAATTCCTTTCTAATAGCAAGTTTAAGAAACTTACAAAATCCAAGCTTTTCTTTAGGTTTTTTCTTTTTCTCCTTCACTTTCTTTCTTTGTCTTTCTTCAATGGAACTTTGTTTTTGGTAAAGTGTATTAGGTTAGTGAAATGAAAAATGAAAAAACAATTTATATGTACAACATTTGCACCTTGGCCGAAATTTGCACACCAAATTCAACAAATTGTAATTTCAATTTCATTTGCATTATTACTAATACAACTTGCATAAATATCTTTTATCACCTTTATTAGATATTTATTTAAGTCAAATATGGCAACTAAAGTCATTTACTAAATATATCCTAAAGTAAAATATTTATATTTTAATTAATTTAATCATTTAACAATTAAATAATTAATTAATTAATCAAATACAAATATATTAAATATATGTATAATATTTACATTAAATATTAAAAACATATATTCATTTAGGAAATAAGTCAAATATCTCATTTTGACTATTAATTAATGTGTATTTAAATTAATCAAGTATTAAATGTAAATACACAATAATTACGTAAATGACTATCGGGTCCCTTTTGCACGTATCTTGCGTTTAACCTTTAAACGACTTTATAAATAATCAATATTATTTATTTAATGTTGCTCTAGTGCTCTACGAGTATGTTTCATTATGGAGACTCTCTAGGTTCAGGTATTTCCGTCACGAATCAAATTTCGTGTCCATAATCTATCCACCCGTAGATTATGACGATCACGGATAATCTCGCTGAACCACACAGGTCGAGGTCATGGCAAATGTATAATTCCTCCGTCACAGGTATCCGGATAAATCCCAGAGATACAGATATAAACGTCAAATCTCTATGGGGATTATCCAGTCGACTATTCCATTAGCAATCTCTAAAAGAATGTTTAGAACTAGCTTCTAAACTTTACCACGGGCCCATGGTTTTATCTGATTGCTAATAATATGGACTACCTATGCTCTGGTACACAGAACTGACGGATCCTATCTTGACACACATAGGACACCCTGAGGATCTATCTACACCCAACGAACAGGCGGAGGTCTGATCTTAATAGATCGGTGACGTGACTGCCATCTAAGTGTAGAAGATGTCTCATGTGCCCACAATGGCATCTCAAGTCTAAGAATCACAAGTGCTACTCAACCCGAGAAGATTCTTATTGACGCTGGTGTACCATCCATTAAGAATCTTCGGTGAGTCGTTCAGTGTTTATCCGCTATAAAAACCTACAGGTCTATACCAGTCTCCAAGACTTATGGTTCATTGAGAAACCATTGGAATCATATATTCCAGTATACGACTTGTACCGGTCTCAACGGGTTTACTGTACTGACCAAGTAGTGTAAACCTTGACCAGGAACTGTCTGAGAATGACAACGTCATGATACGACTCAATGTCCGTTGCGACGCTTTTGCAACTGTACCATGACTAATCATTCTGAGGTCATTACGTCTTTACCATATATAAGAATGAATTATATTACAAAAACTGCATATATTATTACTGATAATAACGTTTTACAGAAGTATTTAACAAAAATACAACCGGGAATTGGCGCTCTGAGCACCACCCCTACACGTTTGTTAGCTAAACAACAAAAGAAATCGTGAAATGTCAAAAAGTCTGGATCCTGTCTATGAAAATAAAGATAATTACAACAAATAAGCAAATCAAAGCAATAATTAAGGTAACGGAATTGTGTACGCAATACGCCACTCGTTTGGTATATAAATCCATTAGGATGCGTCTCAAGATTTCATTCATTACTCAGTCTTTGCTAATGAATTGTTTCTCTTCTTTGATTGCCAAACACGATTCATTCTATCTTAAAATGCTTCGTTTGTGCCTTTCCCTACAAAAATAACACACAAAATTAAAAAGTTCACACAAAACAAATTACAACAAATTGCATGGGTTGCCTCCCTGCTAGCGCTAAATTTTTCGTCTTCAGCCAGACGTGAATGAAATTCATCTGTTAATGAGGTTTCAATGTCGTTTTGGATGTCCGATTAAAGACAATCCCGTGAGCGTTGCTTTTGAAGGGTCTCTTCCAACGGTAAAGTGGCAAAAAATATTTTGTCTCATTCAATGCTCGTGCCACCTTTTTGACTTTTGTTGCTCCAGTGGTTCCTGAAAAGAAAGAAAGAAAATCAGGAGGTCTCGTATGGTGCTTGACTTGAAATGGAGGTTCCATTCTGTCAAGCTTCTGGTTGATATCTTTGATTTGTACTCCCCAAAACAGCGATGTTTTTCCTGAATGCTCTAGATCTTTATTAATGTCAGACATTTGCTCATTCATTTGCTTTGTTTCTTGTTCCACCTTTTCTTCACAGATGTATTTGAAAATTTCTGCATTTAGCTCTTCATCTATCATCTGTGAAATACATGTTTCAAAATTTTCAACCTGAGGATGAAAAAAAATGTCAGATTTTTGGTCTTCATCCTCTGATCTGGGTGAAATGATTGGCTCAGGTAGATCTTCATCAAACATTTGTGCAATGGAATCTCCAAGATCTTTGTTTTGAGGATACAGAATTCCATCCTCAATTTTTGATGCAGTTGGTACAAATATATCAGCTTCCTCCTCGTCAGAGTCAGAATAATAAAAATCAAATCGAGACTTTGCCAGTTCGGGCTCCTGAACTGATACCTCTGGTTGTTGATACTGCTCAGCCTCCTCCTCTGTTGAAGTGTCATTCTGAAATGATTGGTACTTGAAGGCTTCATCATTGTCATTTGAAACTGGTTCTTAAGGTATGTAGTTCTGGTTTTCTGTGAATTGTCTGATTTGATCTGTCATTCTCTGTATGGATTCTGTGTTATTCTGAATTTGTGCATCAAATCGAGTTGCTTGTTCTTTGAACATGTGAATCAATTGATCTTCCTCGGATGGTTCTGGTTCTTGATAAGGATCGAAGGAAGATGGTGGATAAGATGGAAAATGTGATGGTTCTTCGAAATGTGATGGCTCGTCATACCATGAAGGATCTTGATAGTTCTGCCACCCTGGATGGTAGTTGTATTCGCAAGAATCTCTTGGGTGGTTACCATTACATATGTCACATCTCTATATTGAGTTCTGTTGAGCAAATGTAGTATTGTTTGGTTCTGGTATCCAGTGATAATTGTTGGGCTGGACAACAGGCCTCAGAAAACCGGTCTGTTGCTCCCAGATTTGGGGTGTATCTTCTTGTAAAGCACGTAGTCTCTCAATCTCCCAGTAGTGTTCCATATTAAAGTCACCTGAAATCAAAAGAAAGAAATAAAAATTACAGATAAAAATAAAGAAAATTAGATACAAGTAAATTAGATAGCTTCAAAATTAATATCTCAAGAAAAATAAGTCCCCGGCAACGGCGCCAAAAACTTGACCGGCGTAAACACACACGTATAACGCAAGCGCACGTATCGTTCAAGTAGTATAAAAATATCGATCCCACGAGGACTTAATTCCTACTGTTGTTATTAATTATTGAATCTATTTATTTACAAATATCTAATTAAAGGGAGAATGGAATTGATTGTTTGATTGATTTGGTAGATTGTAGATTTGCTAAATAAATAAATAAATAAAAAGACAAAAGAAAATACTAAGGAAAATAACAAAAGACACAAAGATCTAGGGTTGTGAATCATTCTAATATCTTTTAAAAGATGAAGTGATTATTTTATGTTTGTGTAATAAATCAGTTTACAAACCTGGAACACTAAATTATGTGTAAGCCTCTGTCGATGGTCAGACACAAATACCCAGTTTAACCCAATTGAACCATATGTCTATGTCAACAAAATTATCTGGATTCATTAAGATTAAGTTCCAATTATGGCTACCCCCGCCCGACATGTATATTCTTATCCTGTAAGGAAATCTATTAAAGGGTTATCTATCCTCAAGGAAGATCGTGGGCTATTAAGTCTAAGGCTGAAACCTAAAATCCCTATGTCTAGTTCATTTTAGATTTACCTCATCAATCTTATTGGTGATCAGACAACAAGAAGCATTAAGCTTAAGATTTAATAAATAAACCTTTAAATTACCCAAACTATAAAATAATCCCTTATAAACCGGTGATATTAAAAGTCATCACAACCTCAGAAAACTAACACATAACTAGGATTAGTAAATACATAAAAGTAAAAACATAAAGTAAAAGCTGAAAAGTAAATTACAATAAAATAAAATGCTAAGGTAAAAGGAATTACTTTTACTACTACTGATTTAGATATCTCCCATAAAATAATATATAAACTTGTGATAATATTACCAACCGACCAATCTGGCGGTATCCTGATTAAGTCAAATTAAGTCCAACCAGCCATTAAGGCGGAACCAAAAATAAATTTACCAACCGACCAATCTGGCGGTATCCTTAATTAGTCAGGTTTAAACCAGATTTAAAATTAAATTACCAACCGACCAATATAGCGGTATCCCTTATTAAGTCAATATTTTAAATAGTTAATATATTATTTTTAAGGGAGATTAATCTAAATAGCAATAGTAAAATAATTACCTTTCACCCTAGCTGAGGAAATTACTTCAACATGGTGAATAGTAAAAACTGTAAAAAAGTAAAAAGTAAAAATTAAGTTACTATTATTACAAAAAGTAATTAAAATTATTTACAAAACTAAAAATTAAAAACTAAAAAAAACTAAAAATTCTAGAGAGAGAAACTCTCTCTTTAGAGAGAATTCAAGAGAGAGAGAGAGATATGTTGAATTATGAAGTTTCGAGCTGAATTTATAGGCTCGGGTAAGGGTCCGGCGTCGCGACGCTGAGGGCTCCAGCGTCGCAACGCTGTAACAGTTGGCGTGGCTCACTGAGGAGGCGACACGTGGCAAGGCGGCTGACTGTTTACGCGACAGGTGGCAAGGCGGCTAAGACTCAATTATTGTGATGACGTCATTGATGACGTCATGCTGACGTGGCGCTGACATGGCGATGATGTGGCGTTGCAATTGTCGGCACAATAGGATTGCGACACGTGGCGACACATGTCACGTTGTGATTGGATGAGGCTGACGTGGCACGTTGACTTGGTTGACCTTGTGACGTGGCACGTTGACTTGGTTGACCTTGTGACGTGGCTGATGACGTGACGTGACACATGGCGAAGTTGACTCTTTGACCGCTGACATGGCTGATGACGAGGCGACACGTGTCAAGTCTGAGTGTCGGCAGCATATGATGATGACACGTGTCACGGCGCACGTTAGCATATTGGCTGTGATGGTGACACGTGGAACGGCGCATGTTAGCAAAGTCAAACTTCTCAAATTCTGATTTGTTGACCCGGTGCACGTTAGCAGATTCGGCTCACGCGGGGCGTCGCGACGCTGAAGGTCCGGGCGTTGCGACGCGCAAAAGACCAAAATATCCATGCTGACCCATTTTTGTCCGGTTTTGCCCCAATTGCCTCCAGTGTTATCCAAACTTTATTTATCTGCAAAATAACAACAAAACACATCAAAACGTTCATAAATCTCGAGAAACAATACAAAACATTAGGTTAAATGAGTGGGAATAAGTGATATAAATACCACTCATCACTACACTACCTTCCATTCGAAATCGGCTATGAAATTTAAGTCCGTATTTCCATTCGATATATCAAAGAAATATATAATACATTTATAATGCCTATATATTAAATTTGAATTTTCAATTTTTTTAAACCATTAAAATAATTAATCCAATTAATATGTTTTCATGCATAATATCTACTAATTTAACTTCTTTAAATTTCATAAAATCAATTTTTATGATTAGAACAATTATACATGTTTAACATGTTATGGCATGTGAAAATACAAGAGTATATACCATAAGCTATATGACATATTATTCAAACATTTCGAATAAAACATACATATAAAAAAATTGCATTGACCGAACTCTTATTTTTTCTATACTAATCTAATTAGTATTAGAATTTACCAAGGCATCTATTGGTCTTTAAAACTTGCTCCATGTAATGGTAAAAT
Source organism: Zanthoxylum bungeanum (assembly GCA_019454045.1). Classification (NCBI taxonomy): domain Eukaryota; kingdom Viridiplantae; phylum Streptophyta; class Magnoliopsida; order Sapindales; family Rutaceae; genus Zanthoxylum; species Zanthoxylum bungeanum. The sequence goes on from SKCR01033195.1 coordinate 93,583, forward strand.
TTTCTTATGATGTCATCAATGGCAACGTCTCTCCAATTACATAAAATAATGGTACAACTCAAAATGTACATACAAAATATTTACAACAATTTGTAAAATTGGCCTTATGACCTTACAAACCCAAAACAAAAGAACATAAAAAATAAGAGTCGAAAAAATTTACGACCAATGAAATATATTCATCACATGAACATGAAAAATGTGCATACTCATCACAACATGAAAAAAATATTTATATCACATATAAATAAAATACTGAAACTTTTTCAATAAAATAAGAAAGATTAATTGCACTTTTCAATCTCGTTCTATATACCAATTGTAAGAACTGATTTTCCGCAAGGTAGAAGCATCTTAGGCACCGTGATCGACTTGAAAAAAATTTATGCTCTTCCCTCCTTATTGCTGAATATGTCCAACCCATTTAGTCACGATTTTATGTTATTTTTTAATCCCCCCGAACAGCCCCTATACAATAGTGAATTTATGACCCCGAAAATACCCATTACATATATCGAAATTGCATTGTTTTGGCACTAATGGGGACTACAATTCAGGTCTAATTTTTCTCACCAAAACAGCCTTAGAACACTTTTAATACAGTCTCTTAATATTCCCAAAAATTATGTACAACAAAATAATGAAAACCGAGCACAACAAGTGCCAAAAGAGAGTGGCAGTGTGTGTTAGGATATATGCCCTAAAGCTTCATATAATATAAACAGAATTATATTTTATGAAATAAAAAGATGCATTATTCATTTATCAAAGTTTGTTTAATATAACATATTGTAAATTATCTTGTTTATCCTAGATTATTCATATGTCTTCAGACTTAATGTATGAGTGTTATACACAAGAGGATTTAAGTATGAAGTTAGTAATCTAAAATAGTCCATAGAGAGCAAACAAAGCGGGTACATTATGTGCTATTTATCTATAGTTGCGATTTATTCTATTATTATATGGCGACCTTGATCCAGGATCTTCCATGCGGAGACATAAGAATGAAGGCACCTTATATGATGTGATCATATAGAAATAGACCCTGATAGAAATGAGTTTCTTATAATATCCATTAAATAAAGAAATTCATTTCAATATACTAGATGGTCATAAATGGATTGATCTGAATCCTGAGTGTACTATGAACTCTTACATGACAGACTATGTCCTTTGATTTACAAAGGTGAGGCTGGTGTAGCAATCCCGTCCAATAGCTACGTACTTTGGAGACATGGTTTGGTGTATAGCTGTTGACGTTTTACATAGATAGAGAATTCATTCATTCTTGCGAGAAGTAGAGGGATATCTTCCTTAAAGGTTGATTCAGTATTTGAACAATTAGAGCGTTCAAGTCTCTCTATTACGAATAGAAAGATTAACATTCATAATGGTTATGAATAAATTGTTCATTAGAGAATTAATAGTACTTAAGGTAAAAAATAATTAGAGGGCTATAACGAACATTATGATCCGGCGCTAATTATGAGATATTATATCGATGGACACCGACATGATTCGACTTAAATAATCTATTTGTTGCAACGAGAGTGTAGCTTTAGGTTTTTAGCGAAATAACCCGAAGTTAATAATTCATAATATTTAATTAACAATTTAATTATTCTATGATTATTGAAGCTCAGAACTGTATGTCCATTTGGTCCCTGTGCTAGCTCGATATACTGTATCAGATTAAATATAATTAGATAGTCCAATTATATACTCATATATATATATATATATATATATATGCTATTTGACCCGGACCTGTTCTAAAAAAGTCGAGGCATTTCGAATTGTTTGTTGACACGGACAAAGTCAGGGAAAACCTCGAAAATTATTTCAATATTGGACCTTGGACATATAATAGTTCTGAATCGAATCTCTTTAGAAAGAAGATCTTTTGTCTCATGGTAGCCTGCTCCAGTCCCCTTACGAAACTTTTGTTATTGGGTTAGCCATACACTTCACATGTTTGTATATATATATATATATATATATGTATGTATGTATGTATATGTATGTATGTATGAGTATATAATATATTTTGTCACACTTGAAATTATATATTAATTTTAATATATGGTTTTTATAATAAATATTTATTTGATAATCATTTAATATAAATTATTAAATTATATATTTTAATTTAATAAAGTTATATTTTTGAATTTCCAAATTGGAAACTCTTTGTTTAATTTTGGAAGTTACACATTTTAAATAAGGTAATAACACATTTATTTTTATAATATCTTTTAACATTAAGTAAGTTTTGATGTTATAAAAATTTTGTTCAAAAATATTAGGGCTGGCCGAAACTTATCACAATAGAAGGGGAGCAGTTTTGTTTTATTTTGTAAAATAAAATCCCAAGTATAAAAGGTTAAGTTGTTTTTCTTTTCAACTCTAATTCGTTTTTTATCAAACTCTAATTACCCTAGTTCATCTTTTCTTTCAATATTTAAAAGAAAAGAAGAAAAACAAGAATAAGGAAAATAAAAGAAAAACTTATGTAACACTTCAATAACTAAATAGTTTAGAATTTGATTGTAAGTATAACCCACACTATATTCTGTTGGTAACGAGATATAACACAAAAGAATATTTGGTGTCAAAAAATCACCATCTTCTCTTACTCTAATACATCATACGATAGTGAGCAATTTTCTGCTCACTATAGCTTATCACCTTGTGTAACGGAGCTCGATTCTATTTGATTTTAATCCAGAAATATTGGGGAATATTTAGGGTTATTTTAAGACTGTATTGGGTATGTCTTTAACTAAAAAATCAAAGGGTGTTCACGCATAAATAGACTAATTTGGGCAGTGAGCTGGGCGTGATTTCGGGTCCAAAATAATCCAGATTGATCTGTTACGCTGGGGCTATTCGAGGGCTGTTTCGGGGCTGAAATTTTGTTCAAAACAAAAATAAAGTTTCAGTGAAAGAGCTGGTAATATTCGAATGCAAAATGGGAAGGGCATGAAAAAAATTTCAAGTCTGATGCTGATTGCCTAACATGTTTCCGTTGTGCTATGAAATCGGTTCCTACAGTGAGCATATTTTCTACTCACTTTCGAGCGGTGTAAGAAAAGGATGAAGATGTTTTTGTTTCGAGTTTCAAAAGGTCTTCCGTACTATGAATCGTAACCAATAAAAACTAGAGTGAGCTAGACTCACACAATATAATTTTTTAAAATAATTTAGAGATAAAAAAAAATATATCACACAATTTTTTTGTATCTTTTTGTTTCAACTTCTCAAGAGAAAAACCAAAGATGATAGGGAGGCTATGGTTGAACAAAATAGATTAGGGTAAAAAGAAAAATATTTTTTCTTTTTATATTTAGGGTTTAGGTTCTCTAAAAAATTAACCTAAACATTTTCGCTCCATTTGTAAATTTCAGCCATAAGGCCAAAATAAATGGTAATATTTTTATTTTTTAAATGCCTTCATTAAAACATTTTGGTAATATTTTTATTTTTTAAATGCCTTCATTAAAACATAATCAAGTTGCCAAAATAATGCTTATAACTCCCATTTTTGATAAATATGAATTTAAGATCATATTTTAAATCCATGCATTATCAAAAATCCAAATATTAAATTATATAATAAATTAATAATTATAAGATTTAAAATATTAAATGTTAAATGATTATCTCATAATCATTTATATTAAATAAAACCCTTTTATTAAAAATAATATAAGTTCCATATGTGAAAACATATTATTAATCACATTAACAATCGTAATATATGTGAGTTTATAATTGTATTATCCAATGTTTTTTCAATTTACTGATATAGGTCGAGCTAGTGCGGGGACCAAATGGACCTACAGTTTCGAGCTCCAATAATCCTAGAATATTAATTAAATTATTTAATTAAATATTTTGAATTATTAACTTTAATTTATTCCACTAAAAACCTAAAGTTGCACTCTCATTTCCGTAGATATAATGTATAAGCCGAACTATGTTGATGTCTATCGACATAGTCATTACTGTAACATCTCGCCTAAGCCAGGATGCTACCGGCAGGAGACAGGCTAATCCCGTCTCCATAAGCCTCTGATTCTAGAAAAATTTCGGCATTATGTATTCGTAACATCATGCAACCTGGCCTATAGCCAGCATCCATATACAACATAAACATAAAATCTCGGCCTCAGGCCGGAATCACAACATCAATGCAATCTAAGGGCCCAATAAATACGCGATGCAGACATAAAGACATAATACAACTAGGGCTCCGTGCCCGACAGTACGTATATACAAAAACTTTTACAACATAAGCATCTGTGCTCAACACGTCTCAACTTATACAATCTAAAGTATAAACTATTAGACTCTTTATTTCCCCTAAGACCTGGTGACTGGTTGACTGTAACGCTGCTATCCGGCTCCTCAAGCTCTGATGTCTGTGATCGACCGATCAGGTCACCAACCTACAAAACTCAAACACTGTTGTGGTGTGAGTCATAAGACTCAGTAAGTAACTATGTTCATTCCTTGAGTGTCAAACACATGCAAAGTCTGAATTCAGTTTCTGTATTTACTTGGGCTGTCTATTTGACCATACAAATATATATATTAAGTCTGAATTAATTATCTAGCCACTAACCATTTAGCAAACACAATCTTTATTACTGATCTTTATTATCTGTTCACATACATACTTTAAATCATGATTCTTGTTTACGCTTTCAAACATTCATAACATACATCAAGATTCTATATTACCAATTTTCATATTAAAACCCATCATGCTTCCGCTACGCTACTCTAATTTCTCTTTATCTTTTGTACACTCAAAGCTAATCTGGATGAGATATTTATAATAACTATCTTTCTTTTATTTTCTTGAAATATCATCAAATCGGTTGTTATAAAACATTCTTTCTATTCAAACATTCAATACACTATCGACACTCATGTATCCATATATATATATGTAATCATACTATCATGTACTACCATTCACGAAGGATTCTCCTATACAAACATACAACTCATATCAATATCAATCATTTATGCATATAAATGTAATAATGTTATCATGCATTAATATCAGCTGTATATAACTCAAATGATTCCTAAAATGTATGATTTATATGCATGATTTGTAAACTAAGTTCTACCTTAACATGTTATGCTTTTATAAAATGCGTTTTGAAAATCTTTTCTGAAAAACTGTTTTCTGAAAACTGCTTTCTGAAACTCTTTATAAAACCTGTCTTTCTGAAATACTGTTTTCTAAAAACTGTTTCTGAAAACTGTTCATCTGAAAACTGTTTCTGAAAACTGAAGTCTATCTGAAATCTGTATCTCTGAAAACTGAAATCTGTATCTGAAAACTGAAAACTGAAAACTGAATCTCCGCCCGTAGGCGCATCTCCGCCCGAAGGCGCATCTCCGCCCGTAGGCGCATCTCCGCCCAGGAATGTACCATTTGAGCGCTGAGGATCTAGGGGCGTCCCCCTAGTCCTCCACATGTGCACATGTATATAAATCCGTCAATTCCATCTGTCTCAAGTTACGTACTGGGGTGAGTTTTTCCCTCATGCCCCGAAAAACCATAAACTCATGCTTTAAATCTTAAAACTGTATCAAACGTTTTCTTTAAAACTCTTTGAATTTCAAAATCATTCTCAACTTCAATCTTGGAAATAATACCATGCATATGCTCAATGTACTATGTTTTCATCATCGTGCATTATATGCTTATGCAATCAAGATTATACAAGCAAATCATCAATCATACTTATAAAATGACAACGCATTAATATATTCAACATACATATCAGGGGCTGACTAAGTCTTTGAGGCGGAATCAGACCTGGTCTTCATGATTTCAGGGTTTGAAACATGTATTCTGGTTAGGGTCTTACTCAGCCTTAATATTCTCAGGGGCTAGAGTTACCTTCTGACTAGGTTCTGACTTAGTTTCATAATCATCAGGGGCTGGTCAGATGTATAAGGCTGGGTCTGACCCGGTTTGACAATTTCAGGGGCTAACAGAGTCTTAGGGAATGGTCTGATTCCAGTTTAACTATTCAGGGGCTGACCGAGCCTCACTGGGTAGGGTCTGACTTGATTACATGAGGTCAGGGCCTGACTCAGTCCTTAAGGTCAGAGTCTAACTGGATTTCCTTAAGTCAGGGTCTGATGATGCTTGTTGGTCAGGTTCGGACTTGGTTCTTCATCACCAGTCTGAATTATTTTATTGATCAGGGTCTGAAATGAAGACTGATCAGGATCTAAAGCAGAGATCAGGGTCTATCTCGGTCTCTTATGGTCAGCGTCTGAAATATAGATAAGTTAGGGGCTGACAGTACCTCCTGATCAGGATCTGACTAGGTTACATAACGTCAGGGTCTGAATCATTTACTACTAAAATTAAACCAGGTCTTTATAATATAAATTACTCATTAATTTGCTCGCATTTATCATTCTTTTCCACCATCTTAAACATTTATTTCACCAAAAAATCTTATCCGATTCATTAATCGCAAAAATAACCCCATACATGGTTCATCTTTCTTTCTATCTTTCCTTAGCTTATTATTTCCATTACCTGGGGTGCTTCTATATCGAATTATCGACCCCCAACCCCGATTTAATCTACTGGCACTTCTACTACAGCTCTCTTCTTCTGCTGCCCCTGCTACTCCTATCATTCCTGCTACTGCTACCTACTACAGCCACTAGTTCCACTGCCCCTACTGTTTCTGTCTCATCCTCTCCACTACTACTACCTCTATTTCTCTCTACACTACAGCCGTATATATATACACACACAATATCACAGTACCACTATAAGCATAATACACGCCTAAGTTAACCTAACTAGGATAAATAATTCAACTTCAATAACTCAATCATAACCATGTTGATTCTTAAAATTACAAACTAACCATAACATAATTCCACATGAAACACTTTCACAAGCATGTAATAACACTCAGATTAGCTATATTTCATCTATCAACACGCTTCCAAGACCTGTACCCTAACTAAAAAAAATCCCAAATTCTAGAGTTGCCCCTGCCGATTCTTTTCCCTTCTTTAATCAATTACAACTCATTAATTTTAGAAATTCTTCCAAATTTTATACCTAAAGAAGCAAATCTAGAGTACTTTTAACCTGTTCTAACTCAATAATTTGCTCAAACTTAAAATTCCATCAAAACCCAATTAAATCAATTTCAAGGAATTCATGGCCATAGCCTACTTACCTTTCCCTCCTCTCTCGGCATTCCCCTCTTTTCTCTGTTCTCAATCTTGGTCATTGCCTTCTTCTTTCTCTTCTTCTGCCTTTCGGTCTCACCCTGTTCTCTCAGCCTTCTCCTTCGTCTCCCTCATCTCTTCTTGATCTTTCCTTCTCGGTCTCTTCTCTATCTTCTTTCTTCATCGTTCTCAGCCTTTCTATACTCTCTCCCCCTCTGTCCTGGTGTGTTCTCGGCTTTCTTTTTTTTTTTTTTTCTCCCTCTCGAATTTTCTTGCTTCTTCTCGCTCAATCTATCTCTCTCCTCATTTGTTCTGTTCGTCTTTGTTTTTCCTCTAGTTTCGTATGCTGTGTGGGGGTATTGTATGTATGTTGTGTGCGTGTGTATTTTAATTAATTAAGGGTGTGTGTGTGTTAATTAAGTGGTGCACGTGTGTAGCATTAGAAAATATCTAAGTTTTATTAATACTTATAAAGCAAATCTCAATCTAGTCCCTCTAGTTTAATTTAATATAAATTTACAATTAATTTCATGAAAAAGTTCCCATTATTCAATAAAAATTGACTTCGCGTTCGGACGCGGCCTCACGCGCGGAAAATAAATTTCACGCCAAATTATAAAATAACCCGGAATGTTACAATTACATAGGATTGATTACGAGTATCTCATAATTAGAGCTGTTTCAAAATATTTGTTATACCCCTCTAATTATTTTTACCTTAAATATAATTGATTCTCTAATGAACGGTTTATTCATAACCATTATAAATATTAGTCTTTCTATTCCCAATAGAAAGACTTAAACGCTCTAACCGACTTAGGGGTGGGCAAAAAAACCGACCGAACCGAACCAAACCGCAAACTGAACCAAACCGGACCGAATTTACGGTTTTTTTCCTAACGGTTCGGTTTGCGGTTCGGATTGGCCCACCCCAAACGGTTTACGGTTCGGTTCAGGACTTAATCCGAACCGCACCTGTTAAACCGAACCAAACCGTTACAATTAAAAAAATATAAATTTTTATAAAAAATTTTATATTTTTCTTTTAATTCTATTCTATGTTTTCTTTTTATTAGTATGTTAATACTTTTATTCTTAAATTTTTGTTAATATATTTATTTGTTAATACTTTTATTCTTCAATTTATTTGTTTTATGGTAGTATCATTATTCTTGAAAGTAAGATGTTGGATTTGTCTCTTAATTAGAATGATGGTACCATCATTATTCGAGGTCATTTTTAAAAAATACAAGAATTAATTGTGCCTCATTTTTCAATCATTTATGGAGTGCCTTTGTTCCCTGGAGTCACAGCTTACACCCTAGCACTTCATACCATTTGTTGGATAGACTAGTTTTTTTTTTTCACTTAAGTGGATGAAATTTTATTTTAAATATAATAATCTGTAAACCGAACCGAACCAATCCGTAAACCGCTGGTTTAAAAAATTTTCAATTCGAACCAAACCGTTATTTAATGGTTTGGTTTGAGAGGTAAAAAATCCGAACCGTAAAATATGGTTTGGTTCAGTTTTTAGCAAAAACCGAACCAAACCGAACCGCGCCCACCCTTACTAACCATTCAAGTACTGAATCAACCCTTAAGGAAGATACACATATACTTCTCGCAAGGTGTGAACTCTATATCCATGTCAAACGTCCCCAGGTACACACCAAACTATGTCCCCAAAGTACGTAGCTGTTGGTCGGGATTTCTACATCAACCTCACCTTTGTAAATCAAAGGACATAGCATGTCGTGTAGGAGTTCGTAGTACATTCAGGATTCAGATCAATGCATATATGACCATCTAGGATATCGAAATGAATTTCTTTATTTAACAGATATTATAAGAAATTCATTTTTATCTAAATTCAGTCCTATATGATCACATTATATAAGGTGTCTTCATTCTCATGTTACCACATGGACGAACCCTGATCAAGGTCGTCATACATTTATTTAATGGACCACAGTTATAGATAAAATATAAATAACGTACCCGCTTTATTTGCTCTTTATACACTATTTTAGATTACTAACTCCAGACTTAAATCCTCTTGTGTGCACATAAGTAATCAATGATAAACAAGAAAATTAATAATATGTAATTTAAATCAAAAAAATTGATAAATGAATAATGCATATTTTATTTCAAACAAACAATTCCGTTTACAAATTACATGAAACTTTATGACATATATCCCAATAGTGTAATCATATCGTGACGGAAAATTACAGAGCCAACAAAAGCTGTGACTATTTTTCTAACTATGGCTCATCAACCCAATATTCTAAGCTTCGCTTTTTTCTTAGCACTCGTATTAATTGATTACATATTATAAACTGATATAATATATACGAATAATAACTTTTGTGAGTTCTGTTATTGTTGACCATTTGGTCTTTTTGGATGCGCGGTAAGCACATATCATTTTTAAGGAATTAGAATCGGAGTTGAGTTTGTATTGAATATTAGATCAATAATAAGAAGATAATTGGGATTCATGTAGAGTTCAACACTGAATCTTAATCTTGTTTTCAATATCCAATATTGAAGTTAAACGCTATTGAGCGTCGTAGTTTTTGAATAATATTCTAAATTCAAAAGAACTATAAGGAGGGGCCGTTTAACAACTAAAAAAAAAACTCGAACCGGAAAGTCAAAATAAAAACATATAAATTTTTGTTAACAAGTGTTGTTAATGATGTAAGAATTTAAGATTGGAAAATTGTTATTGTATACCCAATATTTGATATGTTATTAAGAATATTCAAATCATGTAACTTTATTCATCAGTCCTTCTAATAAATTTGGGTATACGATTGAAAAGTATGTCAAATATTGGCTACACATTATACTATAAGAAAACTGTGAGATAGATACAGAAATATATGTTGCTAATCCGTCGCTACTGGACGTTAGCGACAGAATAGAGATGGAATTTTTGACGAATTTTTTTCTTCTCTATTCTGTTGGTCGCAAAAAAATAGCGACGAAAATATTAATTTCATCGCTAAATTCAGCGATGGAATTTTATTCCGTCCCTATATAGCAACGAAATTTTATGTCTCTAATTAGTGAAGGAGACTTTCGTTATAATGTAGAGACAGAATGATTTTGTTGCTAAATAGAAATGGGAAATTTTGTCTCTATTTAATGACGGAAACTTTTGTTTCAATATAGAGACAGAATTTTCGTTTCTAATTATAGACGGAATTTCCGTCTCTAATTAGGTCACTATTTTGCAACGAACTAAGAGACAGATTTTTCCGTTTCTATTTAGAAACGGAATGTCCGTTTCTAATTTTTTGTTTCTAATTTCCTAGGAAATTTCTTTTTTTTTTTTTTAAATGTTTATTTTTAAATTTTTTAAGAAATTAATTTTATTTTAAACAATATTATTAATATTAGTAAAATTATAAAATAAATATATTAATTACTTAAATTATAAAATAAACACAACAAATAGTAAATAAAATTTTTATTATATAAATGTTATAAAGTTTAAAAAAGTACAACATTAAAAAAAATACACATAAGTTAATCTTCCTTATCTGACTGCTCACAATTAGTTGGAGGATAAGGTGGACCTGAAGAAGAAGGCTGTGAACTTAAGTCTCCCATCATCCTAAAATACCGCTCCATAACTATCATCTTCTATTTGAGATCAAACACCTCTTCATTTCTCTTCCGCTGCCCTTCCTCTAGTCGGTGTATCTCTTCATTTCTCTTTTGTTGCTCTTCATCTAGTCGTTGTTGTATTGTCTGCATCTCAATCATAACTCGCTCTGGTACCTGTTGCTCAACTGTATCATCAAAAGTCGAACTGTAGTATGATATACCTGAGCTACGTAACGAATCTAGATATGAAAGTGATGCAAGAGAGTCGGGACCATACACTCTCAATGACATATAAGTATAGGTGATTGGTGTCGAGCTGAGTCTCGAGCTCACCAGACTCCTCTAAAAACTAAGATGCAATCTCTTCCATTTGCTCCACAACAGCCTGACATTAATAAAAATATATATAAGAAAGTAAAAATGATTTTGAAAATAAAAAATTAAAAATATTTAACTTATAAACAAAAATTTACATTAATGTCGCTTGATCTATTGTCAACAAAAATATCATCATTCTTTGTGTGCATATGCTTAAACACCTCGTAGCCTGTGGGTGCACGTCTTAATTGAGATTCTTATTTAAAAATTAAAAAATTGATAAATAAGTTTAATAAAAGTAATAAAAAAATATTTGCATGTTTAAAAAATCTAATCATATCAATATAATGTTGAATGGTAGACCTCGAGCCATCGGTGTGTTTAGAAACACCCAATCCTTCTCCAACTTTCTCAGTGTTTCCATTTTTTGATGCTTGGTGAGATTTTAATTTAAACTCTATACTACTCCAATACCTCTGCCATTTATTCCAAACATTATCTGGAACGCAGAGTGTCTTCCTTTCTTTATATTTATAACGACATTTACAGAGTTTATTGTTATACCAATTCTGACGCACATTATTCCATGTAGTTCTAACAGCGACCGCATGCGTAGAATCCCACTGATAAAATATCTGTAAAAAATTAAAAATAATTTGAATAAATAATTAGTAATCAACAATGAAAAATAATCATATTTTCCGCAATTTTATTCCCGCCACTATTAGCTACGGAACTTTGTTCCGTCGTTAAATTCCGTAGCTAATGTTGTAATCCATTTCAATTTTGCCGCTATTTAGCTTCGAAATTTTGAAACGAATTATTCTGTCACTAATTCTGTATTTTTTTATAGTGTTAGTTTTAGGATATATGGATGTTTTTTATACTTTTCAATCTTTAGGTAGGCCGGTGAATAAAATTTTAAGATTTATGTGTTTTTTGATAACTTGTCAAACATTAGATATACGATTTGATAATTTTCCTATAAGATATTTTTTGTTTTGGATTTTTGAAAGTTTAGGATCTTTAGTCAATACCAATTAATTATAGAGAGAGTGTGTGTATATTGACGAGTAATGGGAAATTCTATTAATAACATTACAAATGATGTATATATATATATATATTGAGGAGTTACAAGAAATTTTATTAATAACATCACAAATAATGTAAATATCTGGTCACTTTAACTTGAATACAACACTTAGGATTACTCTAAGGCTCAAGTTAGGACAAAATATAACAATATATAAAACAATCTATTTACTAAGTATTCCTCGTACATGGTAGCAAAATTGATTCACACATAAATTCCTAGGGCATAAGAGGAATTATAGAACCAGCCTAATCTTCCATCTCAGTTCAAAGTCAGTGAATACAAATTCTTAACTAGAAACGAAACAATATAATACACAAATTGAACATACATTTTTTTCATCTATATATATATATACACACAATCTAGTACAAGGAAAAACTCATAAATCCATAGAGAAACCCCAACCTACAATCTTTATTTCCAATGTTTGCTCTACTATCAAACTCGAACAGATCTTTTACAAGCCAAAAAAATAGACATATATTTATATAAAAACATCAATATAAACACCTAACATGTGGTTAGAATTTAAACTACTCGACATAAGTGGATCCACAAATTCACAGATCTGAGCAATAAAATTTTACCATAACAAACAACAAAAACAACCCCTAAAACAAAGGGGAAATATGAAGAATAAAAAAAGAAAAACTTAAAAACAAAGAAGCAATAGAGGGAAGGAAAGGGAAGAAGAAAATGGGTTATGGGAGAAGGGGGTGAAAAGAAATAGGGGTGTTAAGGAATGTTAAGGAATATTATTATGGAAATCTATGTTATGGAATCAAGATCCAAAATAGAATTTCTAATACCTTTAGGATTCATGATTTTATTATATTTCCCTATTAGATGCAAATTTCCTATATTCATTATTATTCTTCATAACTATAAGATTCCTTTTCTATTTTGGTTTTCTATGTAGCCTATATAAAGGCATCTACCATTGTAAATTCATATAGAGTGAATTCAAGACTTTCTTTCATTATCTAACATGGTATCAGGCACCAGGTTCTCCTTTTTCTAGTTTCATTCTCTCTGATTCTCATCGGCGAGTGGGGGATCACGGCTACCATAATTGTGTGACCCTCACGCGCCCCTGTTGTCAACCACCACATTGTTTTTCCCATACGTCGCCCCTTCATAAGTGCCTCTCATGTCATGGACCACCTTGCCCATCGTCACCACTACCTTCACTCGGCCACCCTCTGGTTTTAGCTCTCTCTCGGGCTTCCGCTCTCTCTTAGGCTTTGATTCTCTTTCGGGATTTCGTTCCCTCTCCAGCTTCGGCTCTCTTTCGGGATTTCGCTCCCTCTCTGGTTTCGGCACTCTCAGGCTTCGGCTCTTGATGAGTGGTATTTATACCACTATTTCTCACTCATTTGACCTAATATTTTGTATTGTTTCTCGAGAGATTATGAACGTTTTGATGTGTTTTGTTGTTATTTTGCAGATAAATAAAGTTTGGACAGCACTGGAGGCAATTTGGGGCAAAACCGGACAAAAATGCGTCAACAGGAATATTTTCATCTTCTGCGCGTCGCGACGCTGGAGCTTTGCGCGCCGCGACGCTCAGCGTGCACCGGTTTTGCTAAAATGCGCTGGGTCAACGGGGTCAGAATCTGAAAAGTTGACTTTGCTAACGTGCGTCGTGCAACGTGTCACCATCACAGAAGACTTGCTAACTTGCGCTGCCACGTGTCATCATCTCAACGGTGCCGACAATCATGATCTTTGCTATCTTGCGCCAGGACACGTGTCAACATCTCAACGGCCTTGCTAAAATGCGCCCATGCCACGTGTCACGATCTGACGCTGCCGACAATCTCACCTCAGAATGACGTAAGCAATGACGTCATGAACAGTGCCACGTCATCGGATAAGATCTGAGCCGTCGAATCAGCAAGTGACACGTGTCACTGTAGCGGGCGTCGAGACGCGGAACCCTTTAGCGTCGCGACGCCCAGACCCTATCGACGCCTATAAATTGAGCTCGAGATTTCAGAATTCAGTGTCCCATCCTCTCTCTTCAAATCCGTCTAAAGAGAGAGCTTCTCTCTCTAGAATCTTTAATTTTTTAGTTTTTTTTTTTAGCTTTTAGTTTTGTAAATAATTTTAATTACTTTTTGTAATAATAGTAATTTAATTTTTACTTTTCACTTTTTACAATTTTTACAATTTACTTTTTACTTTTTACAGTTTTTACTATTCACCATGATGAGGTAATTTCCTTATGTTCGGGTGAAATGTAATTTCTTTTACTATTACTATTAGATTAATCTCCCTTAAAATAATATATTTACTATTTAAATTTGACTTAATCAGGATACCGCCAGATTGGTCGGTTGGTAATAAAACTTATATTCCGCCTTTATGGCTGGTTATTTTGGTTCCGCCTTTGTGGCTGGTTATTTTGGTTCCGCCTTTATGGCTGGTTGGTATTAATCACAAGTTTATATATTATTTTACTGGGAGATATCTAAATAAGTAATAGTAGAAATAATTCCTTTTACCTTAACATTTTATTTTATTTTACTTTTCAGTATTTTTACTTTATGTCTTTACTAGCCCTAGTTATGTGTTAGTTATCTAGGGGTTGTGATGACTTTTAATATCACTAGTTTATAATGGATTATTTTATAGTTTGGGTAATGTATAGGTTTACTTATTAAGTCTTAAGCTTAATGCTTCTTATTGTCTGATCACCAATAAGATTGATATGGTAAATTTAAAATGAACTAGACATAGGGATTTTAGGTTTCAGCCTTAGACTTAATAGCCCACGATCTTCCTTAAGGATAGATAACCCTTTAATAGATTTCCTTACAGGATAGGAATATACTTGTCGGGCGGGGGTAGCCATAATTGGAACTTAAATTTAATGAATCCAGGTAATGTGGTTGACATAGGAATATGGTTCAATTGGGTTATACTGGGTATTTGTAGTTGACCATCGGAAGAGGCTTTTACATAATTTAGTGTTCCAGGTTAGTAAACTGATTTATTACACAAACATAAAATAATCACTTCATCTTTTAAATGATATTAAAAGAAATCACAACCTTAGATCTTGTGTCTTTTATTTTCCTTAGTATTTTCTTTTATCTTTTTATTTATTTATTTATTTAGCAAATCTACAATCAACCAAATCAATCAAGCAATCAATTCTATTCTCCCTTTAATTAGATATTTGTAAATAAATAGATTCAACAATTAATAACAACAGTAGGAATTAAGTCCTCGTGGGATCGATATTTTTATACTACTTGAACGATACGTGCGCTTGCGTTATACGTGTGTGTTTACGCCGGTCAAGTTTTTGGCGCCGTTGCCGGGGACTTATATTTCTTGAGTTATTAATTTTGAAGCTATCTAATTTACTTGTATCTAATTTTCTTTATTTTTATCTGTAATTTTTTTCTTTCTTTTGATTTCAGGTGACTTACAAATGGAACATTACTGGGAGATTGAAAGATTACGTGCTTTACAAGAAGATACACCCCACATCTGGGAGCAACAGTCCGGTTTTCTGAGGCCTGTTGTCGAGCCCAATGATTATCACTGGATGCCAGAACCAAACAATACTACATTTTCTAAACAGAACTCAATGAGGAGATGTGACATATGTAATGGTGACCACCCAAGCGATTATTGCGAATACAACTACCATCCAAGGGGGCAGAACTATCAAAATCATTCATGGTACGAAGAACCATCACATTTTCCATCTTATCCACCATCCATATGCGATTTTCATCAACAACCAGAACCATCAGAGGAAGATCAATTGATTCACATGTTCAAAGAACAGACAGCTCGATTTGATGCACAAATTCATAGTCAAACGGTGTCTATACAGAGGATGACAGATCAAATTAGACAATTAACAGATAACCTGAATCAAATATCTCACGAAGCAAATTCAAACATACTGAAGAAGCCTTCGAATATCCTCAGATTCATCATGACATCATAACAGAGGATGAGGCTGAGTAGTATCAAGAATCAGAGGTATCAGTTCAGGAGCCCGAACCAGCAAAGTCTCGATTTGATTTTTATTATTCTGACTCTGACGAGGAGGAAGCTGATCCATTTATACCAACTGCACCAACAACGGAGGATCAAACTTTCAAACCTCAAAATGAAGATCTTGGAGAATGCTTTGCACAAATGTTTGAAGAAAATCTACCTGAGCCAATTATTTCACTCAGATCAGAGGATGAAGACCTAAAATCTGACATTTCTTTTCATCCTCAGGTTGACAATTTTGATGCCTGTATTTCACAGATGACAGATGAAAAGCTGAATATGGAAATTTTCAAATACATCTGTGAAGAAAAGGTGGAGCAAAAATAAGAGCAAATGAATGAGCAATTGTCTGACCTTAATAAAGATCCAGAGCATTCAGGAAAAACATCGCTGTTTTGGGGAGTACAAATCAAAGATATCAACCAGAAACTTGACAGAATGGAACCTCCATTTCAAGTCAAGCACCATACGAGACCTCCTGATTTTCTTTCTTTCTTTCTTTTCAAGAACCACTGGAGCAACAAAAGTTAAAAAGGTGGCACGAGCATTGAATAAAACAAAACTCTTTTTGCCACTTTACCGTTGGAAGAGACCCTTCAAAAGCAACGCTCACGGAATTGTCTGTAATCGGACATCCAAAACGACATTGAAACCTCCTTAACAGATAAATTTCATTCACGTCTGGCTGAAGACGAAAAATTTAGCGCTAGCAGGGAGGCAACCCATGCAATTTGTTGTAATTTGTTTTGTGTGAACTTTTTAATTTTGTGTGTTATTTTGTAGGGAAAGGCACAAACGAAGCATTTTAAGATAGAATGAATTGTGTTTGGCAATCAAAGAAGAGAAACAATTCATTAGCAAAGACTGAGTAATGAATGAAATCTTGAGACGCATCCTAATGGATTTATATACCAAACGAGTGGCGTATTGCGTACACAATTCCGTTACCTTAATTATTGCTTTGATTTGATTTTCTGTTGTAATTATCTTTATTTTCATAGACAGGATCCAGACTTTTTGACATTTCACGATCTCTTTTGTTGTTTAGCTAACAAACGTCCTCTGGAAGATACTAGTGCTATTATTACTCACTTTTTTTTCAGGTACTATAAATTCAGCCCGTCATTGCACTTTTGAAGGCATCCTAATTTGAGAAAGAAATACATAGAAAAATGGAAGCCACCTCAAGAAGGCGAGTTGAAAACATTTGTGTGTTTTGCGGTAGTAGTGTTGGCACTAAGCCACAATACATAGAAGCAGCACATGAATTGGGTCGAGTATTATCTGCAAGGAATATGCACTTAATATATGGCGGAGGCAATCTCGGACTTATGGGGATCATTTCAAAAGCCGTACAGGAAGGAGGCAGTCACGTTTTAGGAATCATCCCAAAACCCTTGGCAGAGGCAAATCTTATTGGATCATCAAACGGAGAGGAACTGATCGTGCCAGGTATGTCTGAACGACTGGTAAAAATGATTAACTGTGCTGATGTTTTTATTGCTTTGCCATGTGGTTTGGGTACATTGGAGGAAATTTGTATTGTTCTATCTTGGGCGAACCTGAACATACATCAGAAACCGCTTGGACTACTCAACGTTGATGGATTTTATGATTTTCTTTGTGTGTTTCTTGATGATGCTCGGAGAAATGGGTTTGTGTCAAAACCTATGAAAAAACTTCTTTTTACTGCCAGAACTGCTCCGGATCTGATAGACCAACTCATAGCCTATGAACCACAAGTTGACCCTATTCTATCAAAGATAAATTGGTCCGAGGACGATCGTGGTAAGAGGCGTCGAATTAATCTGGATCTTAACCTTTAAATTCCTGTAGATTTCAGCTAATCAGGTACAACCTTCTAACTCTCCCTTTACTGTTTAAGACATTGGGGACAATGTCTCATTTAGGTTTGGGGGAGGGATTTAGTTGATTAGTACCTTGTTTTTTAGTTTGTATGTTGTTTTTATTTTTAGTCCAAAATTTTTCGAAAAATACAAAAAAATTGAAATTTTTTTAAAAATTACAAATTTTTTTTGCATTTTTGTGTTTTTGTTTTGACTAAAAAGGTGGAATTGGTAAGAGATAGCTGAGTAAGGAGTTCTCACTCCTGATACGTATCTCAAACCATTTATTTTTGAAACAAGTTAATTTTTGTTTATTTCCTTTTAAATTATTTAATTTGTGGATTCTCCTTAAAACGGACTAAAATGGATCTTCATATGTTCAGTTGGCAGGTATTATCAACATACATGGAAACATACAGTCATGAGCTAAAATTGAAAAGTTTGTAATATTCTGTGCTATAGTTTAATTGGAGGAAGCATTTCTAAATAGTGATGGAGAAAAAAAAAAAACGTCCGAGATCCGAGTTATTAAGTCTGTAAGGGTGTTTTAACACCTAGTACCCTAAAACCAACTAGTTTGGGAGTCACTGACCCAAAGCTCGTTACATGGATCAAGAATGCTGCAAAAATATATATATCTGAAGTCTGAGTAATTAAGTTCGTAGGGGTGTCTTAACACCTGGTGCCCTAAAGCCAACTGGTTTGGGAGCCACCGACCCAAAGCTCGCTACATAGACGGAATGTATTGTATATAAATAAAAAATAGAAAAAAAAAATCAAAGAAAAAATCAGAAAAATCAGAAAATTATTCCATTGCTATAAAAAGGTGTGAAATCTGATAGAACTTTAGGACAAAAATATTACTCTCTTATCAACTGCACTTATGACTGTTGTGGGCAAAAATGAGTTGATTAATATTTTGTTGGCTGTGTATATGGAGAATGGTAAAAAAATAATTGGAGAATTTACTTATTCGGTAATTTAGAAAGAAACAAAACAACTAATAACTTGGAGTAGAAGTTTCACCTGATTAGTCACTAACTTTATTTATTCTCTTTTCTCTTGTCTTTTTGCTTTTGTGTGCATTAGTTTTAACTAACTTTTACTTTTGTAAAATGTTTGTGGGTATCATTGCTGTAAACCCTCACGAGACTACACTTCCACTAGGGACACCTAGGGGTTTAAAGGCTTGTTGCATATGCTAAATGCAACCGTGATCCCTACGAAAGTGGCTTAGTTAAATTTTATTTTCATGTTATTTTACTTTCTGTTTTGCTCGAGGACTAGCAAAATGTTAGGTTTGGGGGTGTGATGAGTGGTATTTATACCACTATTTCTCACTCATTTGACCTAATATTTTGTATTGTTTCTCGAGATTTATGAACGTTTTGATGTGTTTTGTTGTTATTTTGCAGATAAATAAAGTTTGGACAGCACTGGAGGCAATTTGGGGCAAAACCGGACAAAAATACGTCAACAAGAATATTTTCATCTTCTGCGCGTCGCGACGCTGGAGCTTTGCGCGCCGCGACGCTCAGCGTGCACCGGTTTTGCTAAAATGCGCTGGTCAACGGGGTCAGAATCTGAAAAGTTGACTTTGCTAACGGCGTCGTGCAACGTGTCACCATCACAGAAGACTTGCTAACTTGCGCTGCCACGTGTCATCATCTCAACGGTGCCGACAATCATGATCTTTGCTATCTTGCGCCAGGACACGTGTCAACATCTCAACGGCCTTGCTAAAATGCGCCCATGCCACGTGTCACGATCTGACGCTGCCGACAATCTCACCTCAGAATGACGTAAGCAATGACGTCATGAACAGTACCACGTCATCGGATAAGATCTGAGCCGTCGAATCAGCAAGTGACACGTGTCACTGTAGCGGGCGTCGAGACGCGGAACCCTTTAGCATCGCGACGCCCAGACCCTATCGATGCCTATAAATTGAGCTCGAGATTTCAGAATTCAGTGTCCCATCCTCTCTCTTCAAATCCGTCTAAAGAGAAAGCTTCTCTCTCTAGAATCTTTAATTTTTTAGTTTTTATTTTTTAGCTTTTAGTTTTGTAAATAATTTTAATTACTTTTTGTAATAATAGTAATTTAATTTTTACTTTTCACTTTTTACAATTTTTACAATTTACTTTTACTTTTTACAGTTTTTACTATTCACCATGATGAGGTAATTTCCTTATGTTCGGGTGAAAGGTAATTTCTTTTACTATTACTATTTAGATTAATCTCCCTTAAAAATAATATATTTACTATTTAAATTTGACTTAATCAGGATACCGCCAGATTGGTCGGTTGGTAATAAAACTTATATTCCGCCTTTATGGCTGGTTATTTTGGTTCCGCCTTTATGGCTGGTTATTTTTGGTTCCGCCTTTATGGCTGGTTGGCATTAATCACAAGTTTATATATTATTTTACTGGGAGATATCTAAATAAGTAATAGTAGAAATAATTCCTTTTACCTTAACATTTTATTTTTTTACTTTTCAGTTTTTTACTTTATGTCTTTACTAGCCCTAGTTATGTGTTAGTTATCTAGGGGTTGTGATGACTTTTAATATCACTAGTTTATAAGGGATTATTTTATAGTTTGGGTAATGTATAGGTTTACTTATTAAGTCTTAAGCTTAATGCTTCTTATTGTCTGATCACCAATAAGATTGATATGGTAAATCTAAAATGAACTAGACATAGGGATTTTAGGTTTCAGCCTTAGACTTAATAGCCCACGATCTTCCTTAATGATAGATAACCCTTTAATAGATTTCCTTACAGGATAGGAATATACCTGTCGGGCGGGGGTAGCCATAATTGGAACTTAAATTTAATGAATCCAGGTAATGTGGTTGACATAGGAATATGGTTCAATTGGGTTATACTTGGTATTTGTAGTTGACCATCGGAAGAGGCTTTTACATAATTTAGTGTTCCAGGTTAGTAAACTGATTTATTACACAAACATAAATAATCACTTCATCTTTTAAATGATATTAAAAGAAATCACAACCTTAGATCTTTGTGTCTTTTATTTTCCTTAGTTTTTTCTTTTATCTTTTATTTATTTATTTATTTAGCAAATCTACAATCAACCAAATCAATCAAGCAATCAATTCTATTCTCTTCTTAATTAGATATTTGTAAATAAATAGATTCAACAATTAATAACAACAGTAGGAATTAAGTCCTCGTGTGATCGATATTTTTATACTACTCTTGAACGATACGTGCGCTTGCGTTATTCGTGTGTGTTTACGCCGGTCAGCTCTCTTTCGAGATTTCTCTCCCTCTCTGGCTTCGTCTCTTGATTACGCCCAAAAATAACTCGCGGTTATCGCAGTACAGTTGGGGTGTCGATTCCTCAGAGAGATGGTTACAATGAAACTGATTAACTCAATCAAAAGCATTAACGGTAACTGTGGGACACAGAACTTGGACGACGCATGTTGTCCCTAGGCTCGCGGCCTAGTTGGGAATACGGAGTAGCCACGAGGGACTAAACCGGAGAGTAATGGAGTCGCCACCCGGTGTGAACCGGGAAAATGAGATTTAAGGCCGCACTCACCCCTCGCAAGGGAAGACCTCAAACCGTTGGGTTCGGAATGGTCCATTACTTATGCCATTTGTAATGAAAGGATTTACATAATAATTTAATCAGGCTTAAGTAACACTTATTCCTAAGAATATCATGCTTCTATATTCATGGGTACAAAATAACACTAATACATACATTTCGCATATATCTCATATCTAATAACACATGTCTAACAAAATACCTCAAAGTAACAATGAACATACAACTTCATTCAGCATATCATATTCATGAAAACACAAGCATACATAATATCTGCATAAGCATACATGTGAGCACTCTTCCAAGTGATACGTGAAGTTGTATCCCAAGTACAGACCGCATTACCGTCCATTTGGAATCGGCTACGGAATTTATGTTTGGGTTTCCATCCGATATATCACAAGAAATAATACTCCAAAGTCATCATGGCATAGGCATATGAATCGTAATGCGTTAAATCAAGACCAAGGCAAACGACGCAACCAATGGAATAAACATGCTTGAGTACTATCTCATGAACCTATTAACCAAATAACATGCTAACAGCCTAATCATGCTTGAATACAATCCCAAGAACACATAGAATGGATAAATGCAGGAATACAAACAATACGGTTGGCTATATAACACAAGAAAGATCAACCAAGAGGCAATTATGCATGAATATGATGAGACAGACTCAGTTCAGTGTGTTCGCGTTCGTGTAGCGTTCGTAAACGCGTTCGAACGGAAATGGGACAGAATGCTCACGTTCGAGTAGCGTTCGTAAACGCGTTCGAACGGAAATGAAACAGAATGCTCGCGTTCGTATGGCGTTTGTTAACACGTTCGAACGGAAATGAGACAGAATGCTCGCGTTCGTATGCCGTTCGTGAACGCGTTCGAATGGAAGTGAGACCTGATGCATGATAAGGCAAAAATGCATGCGCGTTCGAGTTGCGTTCGTAAACGCGTTCGAACGGGGACAGACCTGATGCATGAAATGGGACGCAATACATAAATAGCAAGATAAAGGGGCGCGGCGAAGTACTGCCGTAAAGGTGGCCTTTTGAGGGCTCTTGATCTCTCAAAGAGAGGACCTTTAGACCAACATACTAAGCCCATGCGCGTCACATCACATCATGCATACAAACATAAAGACAATCATACTATTCTAAGTATGTCCGATTGAACGTGTCTTGCATCCAACCGAACACACATCAACCGGCGCGGCAAAGCATCGTGGTAAAGGGCTTTAGCCCCTCCCCATAGGGGATCTCACATCACACTTACTAAACCCATGCGCTCGGTTGAATCATGCATACGAAAATAAAGACAATCATATCAAACTAGGTGTGCTCGATTGAACGTATCTCGCATTCAACCGAACACACATCGATCGGTGCGGCAAAGCGTCGTGGTGAAGGATTTTAACCCCTCCAATTAGGGAACCTTTCATCGCACTTGCTAAGCTCATGCACTCGATCATATCATACGGAGATAAGCAACATACAGGATTTAAATGACAAGAAATAAATAAACCAAAGCAACTCCACACAAGAGAAGGTACCGTTTACTCAGGTGGTACGTGGAGTTGTGTCCCATGTACAGACCGCACTACCGTCCATTCGAATTCGGCTACGGAATTTACGTCTGGGTTTCCATCCTATATACCCCAAGAGACGACACTCTTCCATTTCATTCAAGCCACAACATGCATCCATAAACGACTCTCATGTGAATAGAATTCAATAATAATAATAAAAAAACGAATATAAACTAATGAAAAAGTGCCCTCAGGTCTAACCTTTTAAATCACCTCTCGGATGTACGGTACACGATCGTCGGAAGGGTGGATGCTCCGTAACTCTTCCGGTTCACTGGTTCACTGTTCTCGTTTGTTGTCTTTACTGTTTTGAGTCCGTTCTGCTACTGTTTCCTTGTGGTTTCGCTGCCGTCTCCTCTTTATCTTTTGCTTCCTTTTTTCTTGGGTGTGTTCTTCCTGTAATTTTTATGTGTGTTGTGTATGAGCTAGGGACTAGGGACTAGGGACTAGGGACTAAAAAACTAAGGTCTAAAAACTAAAAACTAGTCTTGAGAAGGTTGGTGAAGGGTTCTTTTTATAGGCAAAGGGTTGGGCTTGACAAGGAAAGAGATTTGGCTAATTAAAGAGGGATTTGATTTGGTTTGGTTAAGGGAAGTCAAAGATTGAGGGGGGACAAATCTTGGCAAGATAGGGAAGGTTGAATATTTGATTGGCTTGGTTTAGGAATACAATATTTTAAGTTTGGGAATAATCTTATTAGATTGGGAATATAATATATGGTTGGCTTTAATTGGTTAGGATTGATTTTAATTAGGCATATCTTCTATTTTGATTTAGTATGTGACTTGTTTAATTTAGGCATGATTTTAGTTTAAGTTGGTAATTGTTTATTTTATATTTAGTTAATGTTTTAATTAATATTTATTTATTTAAATTGGGATGTGTTTTATGGGCTTTGGGGGGCTAAATGGGCTGGATGTGAGGCTAGCAGCAAAACCAGAATTACCGACACCGTTCGAACGCTTCCTCGAACGCGGCACGAATGCCCGCAATCCGTTTGACGTTCGAACGTAAACACGAACGCAGCACTAACGAAAACAGTGAACCTTGTTTGTTCTGAATTTCCCCTTCCGACGTCCGTTTCCCGTGACCTCCGTGACTTAAAAGTAGTGTCTCCAAAATGAGACTCATCATATGGACTTATGTGTAAAAATGCAGTGCCTACAGTAACTTAATTGAAGAAGAGATTAATTGCAAGTAAATTAAAGATTACGAAAGCTTAAAGGGTTTTATCAATGGAGAAAGATAGCAAAGCGTCCGGGTTCCCTCTTGTACCTATTATTCTTATCCTGTTATTAATTCATTTTATTACGCAACTGAGGGTTTCACGTCCCAAACCCACAATTGGAGGATATTCAATTCTACTCAATTCAAAGTTCTAAGGTAATTACTATTTTATCTTCTCTACGTTCACAACTCACAAGGTTATCGTTACAACCTATCCAGCGACGACAGTATACCCTCAGGCAATACTGCAGCAAAGGATGAACTCGCAAAACAACCTTTACCAATCTCGACCAATTTCACTAATAACACATAGAAAAAGCATGACTGAATCTATATGCCAATTAATAAAATAAGTTTTCAAATTAAAATACTCAAAAGAATAATGAGAAGAATAAAATAATAATTATATTAAACAATCAAAATCATCCATGAATCAAATAATAAAATAAGAGAATATAGTACAAGGGTTCGCCCTTAGCTTTGCTTTAGGGGATTAGTTCCGCATGCCGAAGGAAGAAATAACAAAGATGGGTTGGGGAAGCATCCTGTAATTCGCTCCTGATTGCTCCCGGTTGCCCTCTGGTTCACGCAGCCTTCTTTCTTTCTCCTCGGCAGATTCTGTGTTTTATACCCACTGCT